>JANAVB010005598.1:3470453-3507953 GCA_029216955.1 Iris pallida | reverse complement strand
TGCGGTCCATGCGGCTCATGCGGTCCATGCGGCTAGTAGGCTCATGCGGCCAGGTTGCTGCTGCTGCCGCATGGAGGGATCCGCTGACTGTGCAGATTATAAATCAGTTATGGAAAGGCTGAATCAATGCGATTAAATCAGATCCTATCTTTGTGGGATTTGAATTAATTCAGATCCTATCTTTGTGGGATTTGAATTAATTTCGTGGGATTTGAATTAAATCTCGTTGCTATCTTTTGGGATTTGATTCAATCTTTTCATAACTGAAGAGGCGGTTAGGGTTTCCACCCTCTCTCTATAAATACTCTCTTCTGGCCTCCTTTGTGACTACTACAAAAATTATAAGTTAGAAAAGGAGAAAGAGAAAGAGTTACTGCCGCCATTGCAAGTCCATCCGAGGAGTCTGAACAGAGGTGACTTCGAGCGTTCCACAAGTTCTTCAACTTGCTGGTTCCTGGAAGCAGATCGTGTGGGGCAAATCTTGCTTTGAGCAACGGTATTTTGACACCCCAGCATTGTTCTTCTTTTCATCTCTCTCTAGTTTTATTGTAACTCGTTCTGTCCCAATTGTAACACATTTGCAAGGAAGAACGAGAGATCTTCTCTTCTCTTTTTCCCTCCTTCAGATTGTAATTTGGCTATTTGATTTATTATACCATCGTAGATCTTGAGTTTGATCACTGCAAAGTTTTGTGTGACACCTCAGATCTCGATTGCATTTGTTTTTCATCTTTGATCAAGCCCCGGGAATAACAATCTCAAAGCAAGATCCGTATAGATGGAAAACATTAATGCTTCGCTCCTCCAATCGGACTTCTAGAAGTTGGAAAAGTTCGATGGAGAGCACTATCAAGTCTGGAAGAGAAAGGTGTACCTAACTCTTCAACTGAAAGACGTTGATCATGTTCTGTTGGAGGAAGAACCCTCTGTTCCAGACACTGGATCTACTGCCACCATCAACGCGGCTACCAAACTCCAGGCCAAGTAGAGAAGGGAAAATAGCATCTGCAGGCTTCTCATCCTGAATGCTATAGAGGACTCCCTGGCAGAATCCTACTCAAAGAAGGAACTTGCCAGAGACATATGAGAGTCTGTGGAAAATCTGTATGAAGAAGATAAGAACAGGAGCAAAATATTTGTGGTTGAAAAATATCACAAATTGCTCTTTGAGGACGAAAAGTCCATGCTGCCACAGGTGAAGGAATTTCTGAAGCTGCGTCAGAAACTGGAAGACGAAGAGATGCCCCTTCCCGACAAGTTTGTCGTCGGAGGGATCGTCTCAAAACTTCCTGCAGGATGGAGTACCTTCTATGCAAGGATGCACAGAAAGAAGCTAGACATTAGCTTGGGAGATCTACTTCAAGAGATCCATGTTGAGGACGAGATGCGTTCTCAACAGAAGGTGGACACTCTGTCCAAACAGTTGGCTAAAGCCAATCTTGTGCAGACGAGAGATTCTAAGGGGAAGCAGGCGGCTTCTCATCCCAAGAAGAAGGACTTCGCTAATCTAAAAGTGAAGGGTCCTTCTTTCAAGCAACAGAAGACTAAGTCCCACGTGACTTGTTACATTGTGGCAAGAAAGGCCACTACAAGAGTGAATGCAGATCTAAGCCTAAACAATCAAAGAAAGGTGAGCCTAATAAGGTTTCATTGGTTTCTAACGTTGTTGCTATGATCGGACAGGTCACAACTGTGGGGGTTGACTCTGACTGGTGGATAGACACTGGAGCGACTTGCCATGTCTGTTCAGGCAAGGAATGGTTCGCCATATACCAGCCGATATCTGAGAAGGTTGTCATGGCAAACCAGGCCCAAGCTGAAGTTCTGGGGATCGGGACCGTGGAACTGAAACTCACTTCTGGGAACACTCTGACGCTTCAAGGTGTGAAGCATGTTCCGGCGATTGCCAAGAACCTGATCTCTGGTAGCCTGCTCTACAACGCAGGCTTGAGGATGGACATCAATGCTGGTCAGATGGTGATGTCCAAGAAAGGAACATACTTCGGGAAGGCTTATCAAACCGAAGGCATGTTTAAAATTCAGCTTGTTAACCAGTTTGAAGACATTAATGCAGTTGCATTTTCTGATTATTCTCTTGAGTTGTGGCATAATAGACTAGGACATGTTCATTGTAAAAGAATTAACAAAATGTCTAGTCTAGGACTTATCTCCAATGTGGGGGTAAGGTGGAGAAGTGTGAGGTGTGTGCTCAGACGAAGATCACAAGGAAACCCTTTCATCGGGTCAATCGAAGTACAGATCTTCTGGAGTTGGTGCACTCCGATATCTGTGACTTCAAACATTTCTCCACGAAGGCCGGGATGAAGTATTTCATAACCTTCATCGACGACTTCTCAAAATACGCGTTCGTCTACTTGCTCAAGTCTAAAGACGAAGCCTTCGAGAAGTTCAGAGAGTTCAGGGCCGAAGCTGAACGGCAGACTGGACAACAACTCAAGAGGTTAAGGAGTGATCGAGGTAGGGAGTACAGGTCTCATGAATTTGCATCGTTCTGCAGAGAACATGGAATCATATGCGAGACTACTGCTCCATATTCTCCTCAATCTAATGGAGTAGCGGAGAGGAAGAACAGAACGTTGACAGAAATGATGAACTCTATGCTGCTAACCGCAGGTCTTCCTAAATTCTACTGGGGAGAAGCTGTATTGACGGCCACTTTTATTCTAAATAGAGTGCCACATGCAACTTCGGACGTAACTCCTCATGAACTCTGGTTCAAAGTCAGACCTAACTTGAATGTCATTCGAGTGTGGGGGTGTCTGGCGTATGTGAAACTCCCAGATCTGAAGATTTAGAAGCTAGGGACAAGGACTACGAAGGCGATCTTCTTGGGGTATGCCGAGAAGAGTGATGCTCAGAGATTTCTTGATATTGAGTCAAATCATATCATCGAATCTTGCGATGCTGAATACTTTGAAGACAAGTTTGTAAAAGACAAAAACATTGTTCTTTCGGACATTCCGAAAAATAATGGAGGTGCAAATGAGACTGAAATCTCATATGAGCCAGTAGTCCAAGAAGAAGCTGTTGTTGAGGAAACAACTCCTGTACCAGAACTCGCAGAGCCGTCAGCTAAGCGAGCGAGAAGACCGAAAGACTTCGGAGATGACTTTGTCACCTATCATGTGGAAGCAGATCCGCTTACCTATGATGAGGCGATGAAGACCAGAGATGCTATCTTTTGGAAGGAGGCAGTGAATGACGAGTTTGACTCTATCACCTCCAACAACACATGGGTGTTGGTAGATCTACCTGAAGGAGAAAAGCCCATCGGATGTAAATGGATCGTCAAGAAGAAGATAAAGGCAGATGGAACTATTGACAAGTTCAAGGCCAGGCTGGTAGCCAAGGGATTTTCTCAGAAACAGGAGATAGACTACTTTGACACGTACGCTCCAGTAGCCCGGATGACCACCATCAGGATGTTAATCGCTCTAGCAGCTATACATAAGTTGGTGATACATCAGATGGATGTAAAGACCGCATTCCTGAATGGGGAGCTGACCGAAGAGATTTACATGCAACAGCCAGATGGATTTGTCGTCAAAGGTCTTGAAGACAAAGTCTGCAAGTTGGTGAAATCATTGTATGGTTTGAAGCAAGCTCCCAAGATGTGGCATGAGAAGTTTGACAAAGTTATTAAGTCAAACGGCTACAGAGTCAGCGAGACGGACAAATGTGTTTACATAAAGTTCGCTGATGGAAGAGGAGTCATCGTTTGTCTGTACGTGGACGATATGCTAATCCTAGGTACGGATATAGGCTGTGTCATAGAGACAAAGAAGTTTCTCTCAACCAAGTTCAGTATGAAGGACTTGGGGGATGCAGATGTCATCTTGGACATAAAGATCATCCGGACAGACACTGTAGTAGCGCTGTCACAATCTCACTACATTGAGAAGATGCTCACACGCTATGGGTATAAGGATCTTCCAGGGATCGATACGCTATACAGGTGTGATCAGAAGCTGAAGCCAAATTCAAGGGAAAGCGTCAGGCAGCTGGAGTATTCTAGCGTTATCGGAAGTTTGATGTACGCAACCACTGCCACAAGGCCTGACATAGCTTTCGCCGTGGGAATGCTGAGTCGATTCACAAGCAACCCAAGGGTTGAGCACTGGAAAGCTGTGAAGCGGGTGATGAGATATCTCAAGAAAACTCAGACATATGTACTGCACTACAACGAATATCCGACAGTAGTGGAAGGCTTCAGTGGTGCTAGCTGGTGTTCAGAGGTGGAAAGCGAGAGATCCACAGGTGGATATGTCTTTTCCTTGGGTGGAGCTGCTATATCGTGGAAGTCGAAGAAGCAGACTATACTCTCTCGTTCCTCCATGGAATCTGAATTCTATGTACTTGAAACTGCAGCAGATGAAGCAGAATGGCTTCGGAAGCTCATGTATGATCTTCCAGTGGTTGGGGCTCAGATACCGGCGATACCGATATACTGTGACAACCAGGCGACTGCGGCGGTGGCATCAAATAATCTCTTCAACGGGAAGAAGAGGACTGTGCGGTTGAAGCACAGGGCAGTACACGATCTTATCAAAAGAGGTATAATTGCAGTGGTTGATGTTCGGAGTCAGGAGAACCTGGCAGATCCGTTCACAAAGGGCCTCAAGCGCCAGTTGGTAGATGACACAGCATGTAAAATGGGCTTGAAGGCATTCTGATAGTGTGTCTTTGTAATCCTACCATAAAGTTTTATGCTATTAGTTCAAAGAGAAATCTACTAGGCATCTAACTTTTGGTTCAAAGGAGGATCACTGACTGGGAAACTATCAGGTAACAGTGGGTACTTGTTCTCTGGAACATGGAAAGGATACGGACCTATAACCACTGTTGTCTACTATGTATTTTTCTGCGGAAAAACAGATCCTGTGGAAGGTTAGCTTAAACGCCTTAATGAGTTCTCAGGCAGAGTGAATGCCTGGTGTGCTTTACAGGAAGCACGGTAGAGCAGCACTACAAGGAGTGAATCTCCATGCTACAGTAGGGTGACTCCACCATGAGGTTCCCAGGTAGGGGTAATGCCTCGGCTTTGCAAGCCAAGTCAGAGCGGCGTAGCACCACAAATAGGCAGGTAGCCTAATGCTGTATGACGTAATTAAAGAGTTGTAGACAGCACTACAAAGGGGAGGATGGCCCCATGTTACAGTGGCACGACACTACGATGAGGTACCCAGGTAGGGGTAAAGCCTCGGCATTGCAAGCCATATCGTTGCGGCGTAACACCGCAAGGAAGCCTTAGGCTTCATGCTGGGTAGTTTGGCACTACAAAGAGGCTTGTGACCTCATGCTACAGTAGTATGACACTACGATGAGGTTCCCAGGTAGGGGTAATGCCTCGGCTTCAGGCAATGTCATAACGGCGTAGCACCGCAAGGAAGCGCAAGGCTTCATGCCATATCTCTTTAATAAAGAACTCACCTATAGTGTGTGGAAAGAGATATCAGGCCGTCTCTTGAGGGTAAACTTGTAGACGCCTAAAATTATACACTGAAACCAGGCTGGCACAGGGCCTTTAATGTGCGGCCAGAAGCACACGTAACTATACTTTGTGAGTGGAAAGAATTACAATTGTGGTGCAGAATTCAAGGCGTAGTCCATTCTTGTATCACATTGTTATTTAACCCATGCGGGAAGATTCAAGTCGTCAGCGACATCTATCCTAATGCAAAATGGACAGTTACTGTGGAGAACGCTCAACCCTGGACACATATATATGTTGTGATATGTGGGGGATTGTTGGTGCTTTCTTTATATGGAGAGAGCTTGCTCTCAACATGCCTTATAAAATTATAGTCCCACATCGAAAATGCACTATGAGTTATCTCAACATATATACTTGGTTGTGTTATTGAGAGATGCACATGGGGTGGTGACCCTAAGGAGGGAACCATGTGGGTGATTTTATTAGGAGGTAAGAATAAGGCTCCAAGGATTAAGCATTAATGCTTTTGTCATTCTCTTGGATTAATTCCACTTGGAGCTAAGCCCCAACGGGGCTTAGCGACTCGGACTCGGACTCGGACTCGGACTCGGGCTCATGAGGCGTAATATGGCATTTTGTTGGCGCGCTTTGCACTTAGCACGTCAGCAGTCATGCGGTCTTTATGCGGCTCATATGCGGCCATGCGGTCTTATGCGGCATGCGGCTCATATGCGGCCTCATGCGGCTCATGCGGTCCATGCGGCTCATGCGGCATGCGGCTAATAAGCGGCCTCATGCGGCTCATACGGCACATGCGGCACATGCGGTCCATACGACTCATACGGCACATGCGGCACATACGGCACATACGGTCCATGCGGTCCATACGGCTCATACGGTCCATGCGGCTCATGCGGTCCATGCGGCTAGTAGGCTCATGCGGCCAGGTTGCTGCTGCTGCCGTATGGAGGGATCCACTGACTGTGCAGATTATAAATCAGTTATGGAAAGGCTGAATCAATGCGATTAAATCAGATCATATCTTTGTGGGATTTGAATTAATTCAGATCCTATCTTTGTGGGATTTGAATTAATTTCGTGGGATTTGAATTAAATCTCATTGCTATCTTTTGGGATTTGATTCAATCTTTCCATAACTGAAGAGGCGGTTAGGGTTTCCACCCTCTCTCTATAAATACTCTCTTCTGGCCTCCTTTGTGACTACTACGAAAATTACAAGTTAGAAAAAGAGAAAGAGAGAGAGAGTTGCTGCCGCCATTGCAAGTCCATCCGAGGAGTCTGAACAGAGGTGACTTCGAGCGTTCCACAAGTTCTTCAACTTGCTGGTTCCTGGAAGCAGATCGTGTGGGGCGAATCTTGCTTTGAGCAACGGTGTTTTGACACCCCAGTATTGTTCTTCTTCTCATCTCTCTCTAGTTTTATTGTAACTCGTTCTGTCCCAATTGCAACACGTTTGCAAGGAAGAACGAGAGATCTTCTCTTCTCTTTTTCCCTCCTTCAGATTATAATTTGGCTATTTGATTTATTGTACCATCGTAGATCTTGAGTTTGATCACTGCAAAGTTTTGTGTGACATCTCAGATCTCGATTGCATTTGTTTTTCATCTTTGATCAAGCCCCAGGAATAACAACCTATTGTACAAGGCGGGCCCAACCGGACCTCCGGTATTCCGACAAACCACTGCAGTCGTAACTACCAAAGATTTCCATCATGGGCGCAACCACCATGTCGAGGCGACCAAAGACGAGGAGCTGCGTACGAGCCAACACGACCGGCTATGCCGCAGTCATCGTACGACCTTGCCAATCCATCGCGTGGTCGAACACCCCCAGAATTGAGCCGATCGCGGTCGCGTCACACAACATACACCACTCGTGTCGCCAGGGAACGCTCGCTGACTTAGCGCTCCGACTGATGGACCTCACCGTGAAGCCATGGCGACGTTCTTAGGCCCCCAGTGGTTCCGTTGGAAGCAGAGCACGAAACATGCCGGCACTGTATCGTGCCATTACCGAACATGTGCGCGACATGCAGTCAGCCAACATGACGTACAAACACAGATTCTTCTCGAGACAGCCGTGTGCGTGTAGATAGCCGAGCCTCGTATTCGAGAGGAGTTGTCGTATCACCGAGACCTCGTCGAGTACTGCATCCATCATTGTTGTCGACAGTCGGGAGCAGGCACAATTTAAGACTCCGCCGACTGGAAGCAAAGCATCGCCCTTAGATACATATGTTGCACAACGTCCTTATTCCTTCTACTCGGCAAACCCAGGTAATGTATGAACACTCTTCATATATAAAGAAAAGAATCCGCCAACAAATGATCAATATTCACGTTATAGGAGGAGTATGAGAACATATTGTAGAGTATAGGTAGTGTAAAGAAGAGAGAGAGTAATTATTGTGGTTAGGAATCATTCTTCTTTGCTTTGACGTTGAGACTTCTTTGCATTCAGTGGCAATTAATAGTAATAACTTTGTTAAAGACCCTTAACTTTTATAAATTATAACTTAGTCCTTCTAAGCACATGCAATATTTTGTTGAATTTAATCCATGAATGATGAATTAGGAAAAAAAAGAAGAAGAAACAACTTGTTTCTGATTCATTTTCTTAAGGTAATATTTAGTATAGGTCCCTAATCATAGGAGGAATTATAAAGTAACCAATTCTTATTTAGTAATAATTAACCTATAGCCAAGTAGTAAATTACAGTTAAGGTTAATAAAAATAGGTTACTTTGATTGTTATAAGAAAGAACCTAAGGCATAATTTACTATACAAATATATGATACTATACAGTTAGGGCATGATTGATAGTAATATAAACTTGTTGGAAATACACATATAAGTACTTGGATATACTAGTTAATGAATACATTTATTTTAGGTTATTGGAGAAATTGAGAGTGGACTTAGCCTCCTCACCATCAGCTCAGACTGGGACATAATAACAGCTTTCGGAGACAGTTGTAAGATTTAGACTTTATGGCGTACCAGTTGACGGTATATTATTGGATCTTCGCGTTACCACCAGGCAAGATACCTTGCCTCCCTCTACAGTTCATTTTCATGCTTATAGTTCTTCTGTTTTATTATGTTATCATTTAGTTACTCCAGTTGATATGGATTCAGATGTTTTCTATATACCATTTTTACTAGTTTATTGTCTTGCTTGTATATCAGTATTACCTGACTTGATAGCATAGTTACACCAGGCTTATCCACACTATGGTTTATGCTAGAGTTGTCCTTACCTGTGTCATGACTGAGTTGTACCGTGTCGTCACCTGTATCTTGACTAAGTCGTGTCTGCAAGTATGTGTGATTGAACTGTTATTCCTGTATTATTCCCACAACCTGCGAGTCCACACAGGGGGCGAGGGTTGTCCGTTTGCACCTGCGAGTTCACATACGGGGCGAGGGTGACTTGTCTTGAAACTGACCTGTGAGTCTACATTCGGACGAGGGTTTGGTATTCCATTGATCTCATGTTCGCTTGTTCATCCAGCAGTTCAGTTACGCATAGTTGTTCTTGTATTCCAGTTCATAGTTACCTGTTAGTAGCCACATGTCAGTCTCATGTCTAGTTCCTGTTTATACCCTGTTTATATTATTGCATGATTAAACTGTTAGATAGGCATATTTTTATGTATCTTGCTATGTCCCCTGAGGACCTGATGATCTTTTCAGGTAGCTGATTGCATGGAGTTAGTTAGCGGCTCATGATGGTAGTGATTATACCTACAAGGATACAGGTATTTGCTTGTAATATTTCTTTATTATCCTCTCGTGCTTTATATTCTATGCCATGATATATTCTGCTTATTTTATAGACTCATATCATTCTTGGAGGCTAATCAGACAATATGCTAATGGGCTGCAGACCATGACCCATACTTGTTCATTCTGGTCTTATATATTCTTGTGGATTGAGATACACTGTAGATTACCATTTTAGCCATGATGTCATGACCTTGACAGCTTATACGTATTCGAGTCGGGCTGTATTCCGCTCGATACGTAGCTGGCTTGCTTACGAGCTCGCGCCCGAAAAGCGGCTGCGGGTCGTGACAGGGTTAACTCTAGAAATAACATGAATAGTTTGGCCAGTGATATAATGTCTCATCTTTTGAACAGCAAACATCAAAGCTAGATATTCTTTTTCTACTGGGGTGTATCGATGTTCAGCTCCAATCATTGTACGGCTAAGATAATAGATAGCCTATTCATGACCTTCTTTATTCTTCTGAGATAATAAAGCACCTAGTGAATGGTCCATTGCTCGAACATACATCAGGAAGGGTATTCCTGAGACTGGAGGCACTAGAACTGGAGGGTTCATCAAGTACCGCTTTATGTCTTCAAATGCTTGCTGACATTCTTTAGTCCAAATAAAAGATACACCTTTCTTCATGAGTTGAGTGAACGGTCTACAGTGTGGCATCTGTCATCTCAATTATAATTTAGTGATATTTTTTATTTTTAATTGATTAGTTTATATTTAATATTCTATGATCAAATGAGTTGTGACTGAGCCCACAGGTGATCTATGACCATCTTGTGGTCACATGATCTCTAGATAGGGTCTATAAGCATTCTATAGCTATATTATATTTTATTATAATTTTTTAGACATTTTATATATTTTTAAATATTTATTCTATGAAGATTTATATTTATGAATGACTTTCATAATTTATTTTGAGGCCATTTGGGACCAATATAAATCAAAATAAATTTGCGGGCCCCACGATCCGATTCAACGAGCAATTTTGTACACGGCCCACCGGAATCCACAATTGGACATACCGTTGGGTTCGCATCATCAAAATGAATCCGTAGACATGTAATTTGACGACTTTAGAGACCATTGACTCTGGTACGCTTTTCGGTGCAAAACGGGTCCAACAACAGACACCATTTTAACCAGAAATTACCGTTTTTCCTCTGTGTCCAGAATTGGACTTAAGGACATGCAATCCTAGCTAATTTGGCGATTGTGAGAATGTTGTCTGTTTCAGCTTTCGGAGACAGTTGTGATGATGTGGATTTTATGTCTTATCAACTGATGACATTTTTGGATCTACGTGCAACCACCAGACAAGATACCTTGCCTCCCTCTACAGTTTAATTCCATGTTTATAGTTTTCTTGTTATTATTGTATTATCATTAGATACTCTATTTGTTATAAATTTTATATGATTTATTAGCTCTCTAATTGACTTGATTTATCTAGTTTCTACATACCGTGTTCACCAGTTTATTGTCTTGTTCGACTTGACAGTGTAGTTATAATGGACTTGACTGTGTCTTGACTGAGTCGTACCTTGTCTTACCAGTACCTTGCTTGAGTCGTGTCATAGAATGAGTACGTGTAATTGAACTGCTAAATCCTTGTTATTGTTCCTTGGCAACAGAGAGTCCACTCGGGACGAGGGTGTTTGCCTTGATCTGTTTACATCTGTGAGTCCACACTCGGGACGAGAATGTCGATTATTTGCACCAGAGAGTCCACTCGGGACGAGGGTGTTGACTTGACTTGCACCAGAGAGTTCACTCGGGACGAGGGTGTTTACATTAGAGAGTCCATACTCGGGACGAAGATGTTATACTTGCACCAGAGAGTCCACACTCGGGACGAGAATATTATACTTGCACCAGAGAGTCCACACTCGGGACGAGGGTGCCTTGCCGTGAACTAACCAGAGAGTCCACACTCGGGACGAGGGTTAGTACTAACCAGAGAGTCCACACTCGGGACGAGGGTTAGTGATTAGTTCAAACCTGTGAGTCCGCTCGGGGGAGGGTTTGGTATTCCATTGATCTCGTGTTCGCTTGTTCATTCAGCAGTTCAGTTACATGTAGTTGTTCTTGTATTCCAGTTCATAGTCACCGGTCAGTAGCCACTTGTCGTTAGTCACTTGTTAGCAGTTTGGTCGTAGTCTCTTTCCATGTTAAGTGTCGTTCCTTGTTATATCATGTTTATATATTATCATGCATGATTAAACTGCTAGATAGACATGTTTATATGTATCTTGCTATGTCCTCTGAGGACCTGATGATCTCTTCAGGTTTAGCGATTGCATGGAGTTAGTGGCAGAGCGGGATGGTAGATGATTGTGATACATGTCTCAGGTATTTGTTATTGATATTACATTGTTATCCTTTCGTGCTTTTTCTTTCATTATCATGAGATACCATGTTTATTGATTCAGTTTAGAGACTCTTGTTATACTCTTGGAGTCTTATCGGACATATATGCTAGTAGAATGTAGACCATGACCCATAGTGTTCATTCCTGTTCCGTGCACTTAATGTGAATTTGAGATATAGATTTGTTTTGCCATGATTTGACAGTATACCATAGCCATGACAGCATTTACGTATTCGAGAGGGGCTGGTGTCCGCTTGATGCGTAGCTGGCTTGCTCACGTGCTCGCGTCCAAAAAGTGGGTGCAGTTTGTGACAAGTTTTTTGGTGGCCCATGCAGGTCAGAGCATATCGTATCGGTTACGTAACTGTACTGATATGAGCCTGCGAATATGACTAAACCTAGAAATCTCAATCCATACTGCCATGAAAATTCTCCTAGAAATTTCTCTACGTCCTTGAAAACTCTATATTTGCTCTCGATTATACTTCCTTGCTTTCCCGTACCATTGATTCTCGTCCCTTTCTATTTCGGGATGACGAACGATCGTGCTGTCTAGAATCTATCAGAAATCCTTAAATTATAGTATAATATTGCTTGACTATTAAATATTTGGTTGTTTATAGATATGAGGGATTGTAGATGTCATACACCCTAGATATCTGTTGGTAGAATTGTTAGCAACTAGTTAGAAGATTATAAGATTTTAGTGACCGTATTTTGAGGAGTAGTATGACCAAAGGTGGGTAGAAGTTCTCGAGGTTATGTAGTTCTGAGAAATTAAATTTGAGGAGATTAAGGTAATAGTAGACTTTGAATTTTAAAGGATAGTCATGAATTAGAATTTCGAGGACGAAATTATTTTTAAGGGGGATAGTATGTGGCATCTGTCATCTCGATTATAATTTAGTGATATTTTTTATTTTTAATTGATTAGTTTATATTTAATTTTCTATGATCATAGGAGTTGTGACTAAGCCCACAGGTGATCTATGACCATCTTGTGGTCACAAGATCTCTAGATAGGGTCTATAAGCATTATATAGCTATATTATATTTTATTATGATTTTTTTAGACATTTTTATATATTTTTAAATATTTATTCTATGAAGATTTATATTTATGAATGACTTTTATAATTTATTTTGAGGCCATTTGGGACCAATATGAATCAAAGTAAATTTATTTATACTCTATTAGGTTTAATTTATTTTTTGTATTTTTCTAGAATTTTTCTGCAATTTATTTTGATTTATTTGGACTTAAAATAATTTTTAAATAATTTTCTGAATTAAATAAATAAATACCCAGAAATCCACCCAGGGGGCCCACCTGTCGGCGCCAACTGCTACAGTGACCGCCTCTCTCTCTCTCTCTCTCCTATATATATATTATTATATTCGTCCACCCTAATTAAATTCCAGCAGCCTTTTGTGGGAGAACTCATCTAGGGTTTCCGACTTCCCGAAGCGATTTCTGCCAACTCCGACGTGATTTTTGCATGCCATTTTTTTTTTGTTGGATTTGTATCGAGGTAAGCTTTCTTATTATGTAATTTATTTTTGTATATATTATTCCTAAATTTTTGGAAAATTCGTAGAGTGTCGGTTGTCCGATACTTGACACGTTTCGGTGTTTTCGAGATTTCGGGAGGACCGGAAATCAAAATCATGAACCGTTTAAAATTTCAGAAAGCTAACACAGAGCTCTACAATATATATTTTTTACAGAAATTAATTCATTCATCTAGTATTTTAATTTTCTGTTGAACTCAGAATTGATCGGTTGATCCCCGTTTTGGTCACGATTAGCCATAACGACGATATCTTTTGACCAAAGCGTGATTTTGCGGCACGGTTGATTCTAGCGCACTCGAGGTGCTGAAATCTACCAAGATGCACTTTCAAAATCTAGAGTTCATAGTGTTTGACTAGATAGTCAATGGTACGTCTCGATTTGTGTGTCATAGTTTCCAAAATTAGAAAACACGACTTTTGATGGCCAAACTTGCATGTTTAGATTATATTCAGATTATTATTAGGTTAAATTAGTTTTTTAAGTGAATTATTCCAGAATTAATTATTATTAGATTAGTAACCCAACTAGCCACTATTCCATGAATTTAGAACTAGAACATTAGAATTGATTTATAGTTTTCGTGCACGGTTCATGGTGCGATATGTGTTATAGGTTGACAGCTCCTAGATCGGCATCCCCTTGTCCTCGACTTGTGACTACAGTTTGTGCAAGTACCACAAGCAAGTATACCTTGCCTCCCTATATAGTTTATTTACATGCATATTTTTTATTATTATATAGTTTTACTAGTTGATTATTTACATAAAATTTGTATATTGTGCATGCTAGTATAGATATAGTTCTTGTTCATAGTTAATTTTGTAGTTCATATTGGATTGGTTTTCTCGTGTATCGTGATTGGGTCGTGTCGTGTCATCACCCGTACTTGGACTGAGTCGCATCGTGTCATAGGATGAATAAGTCATAACAGAACTATTGTACCTTGAATTCTTGAAGCTAACCTACGAGTCTATACTAAGGGTGAGGGTTAGTAGTTATCTATTCCGCACCTGCGAGTCCATATTAGGGGCGAGGGTGTTTTCTTGAAGCTAACCTGCGAGTCCACACTAGGGACGAGGGTTAGTAGTTATCTGTTCCGCACCTGTGAGTCCATATTAGGGTGTTTTCTTGAAGCTAACCTGCGAGTCCACATTAGGGACGAGGATTAGTAGTTGTTCAAACCTGCGAGGCCACACTAGGGGCGAGAGTTTGAGTATTCGATTGGTTATCCGTTGACATCGTGACATCGTGTTCTCTTGTTCTCCTCCAGCAGTTCGTTTATGCGTAGTGATTATTCCAGTCGTGTATAGTCGTATTTTCGTGTTGATTGGTCTTTTCCTATTTATTTTCTGTATTTTCTTTATTGCATGATAAACTGCTAGATAGACATGTTTTTATGTATCTTGCTATGTCCCCTGAGGACATGATGATCTCTTCAGGTTAGTGATTGCATGGAATTAGCTAGTAGTTCTGGACGACAGATGTGATAATACGCTTGCGGGATTCAGGTATCGTTATTACGTTTGTTATCCTTTCGTACTTTACATTCCTTATCAAGAGATATCTTGCTTATTGATTCAGTTTAGAGACACTTGTTATATTCCTTGAAGTCTCATCGGACATATATGCTAGTGGGCTGCAGACCACGACCCATAGTTGTTCATTCATGCTTATATTACTTTTGTGGATTTGAGATATAGATTGCAATGCCATGATTTGGCAGTATACCATAGCCTTGATAGTGTTTACGTATTCGAGTCGGGCTAGAGTCCGCTTGATGCGTAGCTAGATTGCTTATGCTCTCGCATCCAAAAAGCGGGTACGAGTCATGACATACAGCGTCCAGAGAGATTTGAGATGAATCTTTTGATATACGCAAGCCGTCCCTAGAATCCTCGTAGCTCTTTTAGGTTGCATGGTGGACGCATATCTCGAATGGCTTTAATTTTCTCAGGGTCAACGTGTATACCTTTAGAGGTAATAACGAATCTAAGAAATTTGCCACTAGAGACTCCCATGAATGACTTGGTGGAATTCATCTTGAGTTGATGCTGGCGTATTAGATCGAATATAGTTCTCAAGTCTTGAATGTGGTCTTTCTTTAGACGACTTTTGACAACAATATCGTCAACATAGCATTCAACAGTCTTTCGTAAATGATCACGGAATATAGTACTCATGGCCCGCTGATAAGTTGCACCAGCGTTCTTAAGACCAAATGGCATGACATTATAGCAATAGACTCCAAGAGAAGTGTGAAAAGATGTATGTTTCTCATCTTCTGGATGCATCTTGATTTGATTATATCCTAAGAATCCATCCATAAAAGACATTCGTTCAAATCCGCAAGTATTGTCAATCATGACATCAGTGATCGGAAGAGAAAATTCATCCTTGGGACAAGCTTCATTAAGGTCTCTAAAGTCAATGCAGACTCGGACTTTCCCTATTTTCTTCAAATCTGGGACAACTTTAGCCACCCAGTCCGGATGTTGTTCTTCTCTGACGAAACCGCAGGCGATGAGTTTCTTGACTTTAACTTCTATGGCATCCATCATGTCAGGTCAAAATCGATGTTGTTGCTGCTTGATTGGCTTCGCATTCGGTAGAATGTTGAGCTTATGTGTAGCGATCTGAGGATCCAATCCCGGCATGTCTTCATAGCTCCAAGCAAATACATCAATGTATTCCCTAATAAGTTGGATCAGTTCTTGTTTATCTGCTTCATGGAGGCTTTTGCTGACGAATATTGGTTTTGGGGAAGTTTTATCTCCAATAATGACTTGAACCAACTGATCTTCGGTAGGTAGCTTACGTTGCTCGAAGCGAAGCTCCCATTGAGTATCCATCCTTTGTGCCCAAGGATCAGATTCAGAGGCTTCGGCAAAGTCTTCGTCGTCTTCCGAGAACTCGACAGTTACTATATTGGAAGATAGAGTCACTCGATGGACATGCCCAACACTGGTGTCTGAATCCCATGAGACAGAATTAGAAGAGTTAGATCGTTCTTCTTCATCGGAGTCGGAGTCTTCTGGAGTCGGAATTGGTGAAGTATAACCTGATCCCCGCTTTGTTTTGCTGTAATATTATTATGATTTTCCTTTTGGAGCAGAGATATGAATAGGAGTTCGTCTTCCCTTACCACCATTGAGACCAGCTTTAAAATTATAGCCCATCTTTTGAATGATATCTTTTGATTGCTGACTATAACGACATAGTTGAAGTCTTTCGTTATCGTGATTTTCTTCTTCACCATTGGGCGTGATCTTCTGTTCTGTTCCTTTACTAAAAAGTATAGGAAGTTCATCTTTCTTCCTGGAAGGAACTAAGAAGAAGGAGTCCTGCATTGGCTCGAGCAATACTTCATTTTGGGAAGCTTGAACTGCTCCTATGGTAAGTGGTTCGAAGTTATCTAACATTTTTAAATAACATCGAGTATGATAAAAAAATATCAATATACTGTAAAGGAGATGCTATTTTATTGATTTGTACATCATCATTTACAATATGATTCTTAGCCTTAACAGAAGGCTTAGTACGGTTGATAACCAGAGGAGGAGAATGAGAAGGAGAAGGTGAAAGTTTGTTACGACGAAGGTCGATAACCAGAGGCTCAGAAGGGGTGATCTCCTTTTGTTCCCTTTCTACAGCAGGAGGTTGTTTGTTATGAGAGGAAAGATGTATAGTCAACGTCTGAGAAGAAGAGGGACGAGTAGTACGTCCTTTGACGGGGATCATGAGAACATCTTTTGAAGTATCTTTCTGATCTTCCTCACTATCCATCGCCAATACAACGTTCATGAACACTTCCTTGTACATCCGAGAGTCAGTACAATACACTTCAATGCCCCTAAAAGGATTTAGGTCGGCTACTTCTTTCTGAACCTCTCCATTGACATCTACATATTTGAAGCATTGATATAGAATGGATGGTACAATGTTATGCTCATGCAGAAAGGGTCTTCCTAGTAAAGCATTATAAGAGCCATGATTATCGATCACGTAGAAAGTAACCTTTGTACGAAGATTGTCTATTTGAACCTTCAGACGAATCTTTTCCAGAGGTTCACTTCTTCCAGAATTGAATCCTAAGATTATCGTGATGGTTGTTGAAACATTGTGTATAAGAATCTTTAATGCATCTAGTAGAGTCTTTGGCATGATGCTAAGTGCAGACCCAGGATCGATCAAAATGCGATCAACCTTCATGGTATCGACATATCCCGTGAAGTAGAGGGGTCGGTCATGACGATTATCTTCCAACAACATATCATCTTGTGTAAAGGTGATATTGGGTATCAGTTCCATCACACTATGACAATAAAGGCATGTTATAGGCTTTTTCTCTGACTTCTTGAGGAATGTTAGATAAGTATCAGCTTGTATCAAAGCTTCACTCAACGTTTTTCAAGTTTCCTTCGAAAGACGGAGTAGCTCAAAAATTGACAATCTTGCCGGGGTATTAGCCAGCTGAGCCAGTATATCAAAGTTATACGGCTTCTCAAGTCCCAAAGTTGGAGTCTTCTTCAATACTTTATCAAAAGGACATGCTGTTTTCCTTTGTCGGCTGTCGTCGGTTTGGGAAGAGTTGGTTCTTCTGGAGGTGATAAAGTTGATGGAACATTGACAGCAGGAGAAGATGATGCTTGAAAAGCCTCCAGAGCTGGAGCAGGGTTTTCTTGACCTTCTGAATAGTCTCTTAGGTAAGGTTTCCCAGATCTGGTACCAGTTAAGGCTTCTTCTTCGGATATAGGTTCGAAGGACACCATATTGCAACTCTTTGCCTGGATCTTGTTTCTGGAAGGTTTCTTTTGGCAAGATGAATTGTTTGTCCAGTAACCCAAACCAACCCGAGATTGGTTGTGAGAAAGACATTGGGAAAGAGGTACATGAGATCCATTTTCATGGTTCAAAATAGAGGCCTTTTGTAGATCATATCCCATTTTCGTCATTAGTTCATGAGACTGTAGACTATACAGATGGAAAGCTGGTTGATATTTGGCTTCTGACTTTGACAATATTGTCTCAGCAGGGGAAGAAGGATTATCTGCTGCCGAGATGAAGGTAACAGTTAGAGGTGGAAGACAATGTTCACCCAACGAAATCATATGACATGATTTATATTTAGTGGCCTTCTTAGACTTGGTGGAGGAAGACGGTGTTTCGAAGTCAGCCACTAAATCTGGATGGATCCACATAATTTCCCCTTTATCAGTAGACAGAGGAACAAGACCATCAGTTCGTGCAGGTGGAAGATTAACAATCTGCAGAGTAGTTCTCGGGATGGAGATGACGTCGTCCTGCACAAGTTGAGCCGGAAAATCTCCAAACTGTAGAGAGACGACGTTAGCCGTTACAGTTTTCTCATCTTGTTGGAGAGTGATTGCACCGGAATTGACCATCTCTTGAATTTTACCCTTGAGCACACAGCATGCTCGAGTTGGATGTCCAATAAATCTGTGGTAAATACAATATTTAGGATGGTCAGTCTTACCAACTTCTTCTGGCCGTTTTGCTTCTGGCAGTTGAAGTTTATTGCTCTTGATCAGACAATCAAAGATACTCATGATATCATCTTTATCAAAAGAGTATTCTTCTTTTGGACGTGGTGCCCTTTGTGGTGGTGTTGTTGGGGTAGATGTTGGCTGACTTACATTGATAGCTAGAGCTTCTTTGCCTTTGAGATTAATAGCCAAAGTCTCCTTGCTATTGCGATTGTTCTGACGACTACTATTATTTGGTGTAGCATGTTCATCTTTGTCAAGATTAGGTATTTGAATACCTAATTATTTGAACTTGTCAGCGCTCTCTTCTACTGCTTTTGCGTTCACTACGAAGGAAGGCCAGTCCAGGAACTGTGTTGATCCCGTCCACATGCTGATTATAGGCTACAGGTTTGATTTGCAAGTGTCTATAGTCAAAGCATCTGGAGTTCCGAGAGGCATTTTGAGTGCTTTACGGCAGAATCGTTCAATGAAACGTTCAGTAGTTTCATTATGTCGTTGTTTGATTTTGATGAGAACATACATAGTCATGTCGTTGGTTCCCTCTTAAAATCGTTCCAAGAATATTTTTTGAAGTCAGAGAAAGAGGTTATACAACCATCTGGTAAACTACGATACCAGTCATATGCTGCACCAGCTAAACAGTCAACAAATACTTTAGTAAGAATAGCATCATTTGGTTGAAGTTGATCAGTCATTACTTCAAAGTGATTGAGGTATTGACTTGGAGATGTGCTTCCATAAAACATCATAATAGTAGGGGGTTTGTATTTAGGAGGAAATTGGACTTCTTTCCCTTCTATGGGATAGGGCTGTTTGATCCCAAGCTTCTGTAAGCCGTCTTTCTGTTTGAAAGCTTCGAATTGTGTACGTAAAAGTTTTACGGCCTCATTGGTATTTTTCGATGATTGTGGAGCAGTGGATTGATTTGATATGTTGTCACGATCCGCTACCCAAATTGTTGGGCCAGGCCGAGTCATGTCCAGCCTACGCTTGGGATAAAACGTAGTAAGCTGTTCTAAAGATAACAAGATAAGACTAAAGTGTGCTAACAGTTCTATATGTAATAAAGAGTCAGAAATGTTCCAAACACAAAAGTCGACTCGTATATAAGTAAGTTCCAAGTACAAGTCCAAAATGTAAAACTGGATACAGGTCCAGATACAAAATACGTAGTCTAATACATGACTACTCTCAAATATCCCGAGCAACTACGCAAAATAGACGAGTTTTCCCGCAGGTATATCCCCGTAAGATAAAGCCGGATCCTCGTCAACAACTCCATAATAGAAATCACAAAGCAACTCCTCCTCAGAAAGTATACCTACAACGTTATCCTGTCAGGACGGAAGCAAGTACTGATTCTAACAAACTAAATATACGAAACATAAAAATGAACAGAAGTGTAATAAACTGGAATCATGGCATATCATGGTTTAATTGGTTCTTTTAGAAATGGCAATATATATTTGTTTAAAAGTTTAAAACCGTAGCATGTACGTGATCGGTCAATAGGTAAATAGGATGTACAGTGGTACATATCAAGTTTTTCTGGAATGCACATACGTGTACTAACGGCATCGGTGTATATCCATACACAAACGCGGGATCAGAACATACGGTAAAGTTACATATAGAATGTTACCGTGCGCGGTAAATACATACGGAGAAGGGGGGCATGAGCACGTACTCTACAAACAGTTTTCCCTTAACCCGTTGTTAAACATGTGAGAGATGTAAAAACTGTCCTAAGTAGGGGTGCAACTTGGGCGGGCTAAACCCGAGCCCGATCGGATAAACCCGTTAATGGGTTGGGTTAGGGTTGAAGGTACTCGGGTTCGGGCTCGGGTTTGGGTTAAAATATTTGAACCCGATCAACAATCGGGTTGGGCTCGGGTTCATGTATCGGGTTACCCGAAGAACCCGAAACCCGACTTATATATATATATATATTTTTTTTTATATTATATATATATATATATATATATATATATATATATATATATATATTATTTCATACTTTTTAAATAAAAAGTTTAAATCATAAGTTTGTCCACCCAAACTCTTCAACTCCTTATCATAAATCTTATTTCAGTTTGTATTTTGTAATGATCAAAACTTGATTGCTATTTGATTATGTGTTTAATATTACTTTTGTTTAAAATTATTTCAAATATTATATTAGAGCCCGATAAACCCGATGGACCCGACCCAACCAGAGTTCAACCCGATCCTCCGGGCTTGGTCTTGGGCTTCATATGTTGTACCCGAGGTCGGGCCGGGCTTGGGCTCGGGCTAGGCTTATGATTCATCGGGTTGGGCTTGGGTTGACCTCAAGCCCGACCCAACCCGCCCGAGTTGCACCCCAAGTCCTAAGCATGGTAGGGACAGAAAATAATACAACATGTGAAGATTTAACTTGCTACCCCAAGGATCAGCATTTAACATGGTTGGAAATCACAGTTTATTGTTTATAGCAGTATGTAAAGTTTGTAGAAGTACTTGCCTTTAGCAAAGCAAGGTAGCGATAGAAATACTATAGATGCCTGGTGACTCGTCACTGTAGAAATAATACATAAACTTAGTTTTCACACTAAGTTAAACACTAAGACACTAGTGGTGCGACACGACTTTTTGACTGGACACCTAGCCAAATAGTGACTTTAGCATAGGAGACCAATGTAGGGTAACACAATACCCAAAATAGCTTTCTAGGGTCTTTACACTAGTGCGGGGTGAGGTCCAATACTACAATAACTCAAAACAACACAAAACATTACAAGTCGTAACTATTCAATAAATAAATCAAACTATACACTGTGTTCCAACAATTTTTGAGATAGACAAAATGCTCAATTTTACATAAAATAAAGTTCCAAAATGATCCTTGTTAATTATAGAAATTTATACTAATTTTTTTGGAATTTATAAACCCTCATAGATATTTATTAAAAATCAGTAAACATATGTATCCTGAAAATGAGTTCTGTTTTCCCATTTTTATAAAATACCAAAAGTACTTACTAAATGCTGAAAAAATTATAATAAATTTGATAAATTAACATAGTATTTAAGTACAATTGTTTTCAGATTTTTACAGCACTTAAAATATATATAAAAAAATCAAAAATAGCAAGTAATAATTTCTGGAAAAATAATTAATTATTTATTTACTATTTTGTCCACGTATTCGAAATTGAACCGAAGTCCAGATACGGAACCCAAAGCCATGAATCAAGTCCAATATGACTTGTACAGACTCTGAATGTATTAGACACAATTGGGCCCAAAAACTCATGCTAGGTTTGGACATCAATTGGCCATGATTTATAAAATACAGGAATTTAAATATATATAAATATATTTTAAAGTGGTAAAATATACAAGTCATAAATTTACCTAGTAAAATAACTTGTGAATTCATACACAATATTATTTTGTACAAAGTTGAATTTGAAGTACATATACATATACAACAATTATATTTATATATATATACATAAATACATAGTTATTTATGTATACATATATAATGAATATATATATATATATATATATATATATATATATATATATATATATATATATATATATATATATATATATATATATATATATATATATATATATATATATACTGTATTGTATATATATATCTATTATATATTTAGTATTTTATATATATATATATATATATATATATATATATATATATATATATATATATATATATATATATATATATATATATAAAATACTAAATATATAATAGATATATATATACAAATACAGTATATATATATATATATATTTTTTATACAGTATATATATATATATATATATATATATATATATATATATATATATATATATATATATATATAATATATAAATACATATATACATATATATGTAAAATAAAATACATATATACATATATATATAAAATAAAATAAAATAAAAACAAAACAAAACAAAAAAAAAGGAAAAGGGGGGGGGGGGGGGGGGGGGGGGGGCTCGAACTCGGCCGGAGGGGAGGGGCATGGGCTTAACACGGTCGGGCTGGCCAGGGGGTTAGCCCGGGTCAGTTGTTAGGGATAGGTTTTAGTTTATTTTATTAGGGTTTAGGTTAATGGGTTTCAAACCCGATAACACATACTTCGTGTCCTAAAAGTTAAGGGCATGAAGAACGGTCGAGTCCTGTGTCCGGGTCGTACACGACACGCACGACTCGAATTAGCCGTGTCCAAACTTACCACGAGACTCATCGAGACTCGGCGAGTCACATGGGTGAAGACGAGACACAACGAGACACGAGAGACCAGAAGACACGTACGTGTCCGAGAGGCGGTGGCGTTCGGGGGCGTTGCACGGCGGAGGAGTCGTCGGGGTGGTCGGAGAAAAATATGACGGGGGTCAGCTCGTCGAGACGCGTCGGTTGGCGGTGGTGGTTCGTCGTGAAGCGGCTCTGGGCGACGGAAAACCTAGATCTAGGGTTCCGGTGAAGTGGTCGGGGAAGATGAAGCGAGGACGGTGCTGTGGTGGTGGTGGTCGGTCGTAGTGGGGTCTAGGGTTTCGGTTAGGGGTCAGGGCTTTTATAGGG
The DNA here is from genome assembly GCA_029216955.1 of Iris pallida. Lineage (NCBI taxonomy): Eukaryota > Viridiplantae > Streptophyta > Magnoliopsida > Asparagales > Iridaceae > Iris > Iris pallida. The sequence continues at coordinate 3,484,633 of JANAVB010005598.1, read as the reverse complement.
GAAGTAGGTCGGCCGAATTAGGGTTTTAGATTAGGATTAGGGTTAGGGTTTCGACGAGGGTTAGTCGGAGACGACGACAGCACGGCGGTGGTCGGGTTAGGGTTAGGGTTAGGGTTAGGTTTAGCAGAAAACCCTCCAAAGATTAGGTAATTACAGACAACACCCACCGCCTTGTTCTGTGCAAATTTTATTTGCACAGACAATTCGAATTTTGCAAACAACGTTTAAAACAATTAAAATTATTACAAAGTGATATTAAAACAATTCAAATAATTACAAAATGATATATTTTGATTTAAAAATCATTTAAAAATTCTAGAAAAATTTCTAATAATTATATTAATTCATTTTAAATATATAAAGGCTATTTAAAATTATAAAAATACTATTTTGAAATCTAGGGCTTACATATGTTAGGAGGAGGTACTGCATGATAAGTACCACCTCCAGCACCAGACTGACTTGGAGCATCCTGCACTGGTATGGAAGTAGTGTAAGGAGATTGTACTCCCAGACGAATGTTGATGGGAGCTGATGTTGTTACAGGTTCTTGAGTCGGAATCAGATTCGCGACCGGTGGAACTGTATGTTGTGTCATAATTACCGTATGCATGCCTGTCATCATCTCAAACATGCTTTTTAAACCAGCTTCCAAAGCAGCAATTCTCTGCTCTTGACTGTTAGAACTGGAAGTATCTTGATCTTCTGTGATGACATAAGCAGTCACTTCTCTAGCCCTCGAAGACGAGCTAGTAGAAAGGATGGTCCTTTCAGAACTTTCACTGTCAGCATCAAAGTCATATAAGGAACCAACCCCAGAATAAGTGCTAGGGATATCTTTTTTACTGAAGGAATCTTGGTTAGAATCAAGAAGATTCCTTTGACCGATTGTGTCTTGGTCGGAAGTGAGATTCCTTTGACCGATTGTTTCTCGGCTTCTTGATCTAGTATATTGGTATATTCATTCGTCGGATTCATGAATTCGATCTAAGTACTGTTGACTGGGATTGTGGGATGCATTACGTCTTGGACGTTTTCTACCCCAGTGCTTCGAGATGCCATGTTGACAGGAGCATGGAGTAGTTCATCTTCTTCCGCTAGGATAGGTTCAGGAGTCTGAACATAATTCAAACGGTCAAAGACAGACCGCTTAGCTGACTGACAGCAACATTTGATGACAACTTCATGGTGGTGATTGTAATGATGTTCTTGCTATTAGACCACCGTTGGATGGGATAGATTTGTAACCTTTCACTTCTGTATCAAGAGTTCACGGAGATCACTAACATGACAAGAAGAAGTTGCAGAAATGTTGCCCTTAACGATATTCGGGACATGGTTCATGTTCTTGAGGTGTCCCGTACCTTGAGTATACAAGGACGTGCTAAGCTAGTTAGCATAAGTCATAGGATTTTTTACCTCAGATTTCTTCTTCTGGTGCAAGTTATTAACTGGTGCAGGTTGTACTTGATATATTTTGTGGTTTCCCGAGGTTGACCCTAATTGGCACCTGTTGATATAGGTGCGCAAGTCTGACAGGGGTGCTACTTGTGCATCTATTTGAGATACTAGCAGTTTGCCTTGTCGGGATCTTGAGATACGTAGGGTCGGTAGATCTTGCCCTGACCTCTTTGGAGTAGGCATAATACCCTTTTGTGTGAAAAGTTCATTCTGAATAGAACCCATTTTTCTAACAGAGATTTGGTTGTCTCTGTTAAGGAGAGTAGGATTTTTATCTGAATCCACTTTTGTGCTGAAAGGTGCAAAAGCGCAATCAGTAGTACTTTTCACCCAGTCAACGACTCGAACAGAATGAGGAAAAGCCAAAGAGCATTTTCCTTGATTTAATGATTTCCTAGCAAGTTTCTGGCTTGATGACGAAGAGGGAACCACTAAACAATGTTTCCCTTTACGTTGCACCAATTCTGGAATATGTGCAGGTTGAGCTAGAGCAGGAATAGGCACAGGTTGTGCCAGGGAAGAAAAGGCTAAAGGGCACTTTCCTTTATTTTGTCCAGCAGTGTGTCGAGACGAAGTCTCCTTCGATTTCAGAATCGGAGAAGTAGAGGAGTCAGCCAAAAGGCTATTTTCTTTAGGTTGTGCCAGGGCAGTAATATGTGCAGGTTGCGCCACTGCAGGAATAGACACAGGTTGCGCCCAGGAGGAAAAGGCCAAAGGGCGCTTTTTTTTTGTTTTGGATAGCAGTGCATCGAGACGAAGTCTCCTTCGATTTCAGAATCGAAGAAGTAGAGGAGTCAGCCAAAAGGTTGTTTCATTTAGGTTGTGCCAGGGCAGTAATATGTGCAGGGTGCGCTACAGCAGGAATAGGCACAGGTTGCGCCAGGGAAGAAAAGGCCAAAGGGCACTTTTCTTTGTTTTAGACAGCAGTATGTCGAGACGAAGTCTCCTTCGATTTCAGAATCGAAGAAGTAGAGGAGTTAGCCAAAAGGTTGTGTCCTTTAGGTTGTGCCAGGACAGTAATGTGCGCAAGTTGTGCCAAGACAGCAGGTTGTGCCGTCGAGGACTTAGGAGTCCAGACAGAGCACGTTTTGCTTTTAACAGCGGCAGTAGTGCGCTTGGCACCCCCAGCATTGATCATGGCCTCGTAGGCTGTCTGGTCGACTTGAATGACCAGGGTCTTCTGCGTCTTGTCGATCGATGCGATATCACATTGAGTTGTCACTTTCTCGTCATAGGAGAAAGTTGTCCCCAGCAGAGTCGTCATTTTATTTGCAAAACCAAAAAGAAAATTCTCTAATCAGAAGACGATCAATTTATCCCTTGGACGATGTAATATCGAAGACAGGAGCTTCTGAAGGATGCAACAACACTTTAGCAGGAGATTATGATCATTCCTGATGCCTTGAGACTGATTTGAAACTCTATTTATAGAGTTCTTAAAAAAACTGTTTAGCAGTTATTCTAGGTTGCGTGCACTTCAGGTTGTGCGCCTCCTGTTCACTTGTACGAACGGTTGCACTAACTATTGTGGATGCGTTGCATCATTTGATTGAGATACGCGTGGTCATGCGTAGTGTAGTGGGCACGTTCTACGAAGTTAGTGGCATATGCGCAACGTCACCCTGCTCTGGATACTGTTCGATCACTTTGTGCGAGCTTCATTAGGTTGTGCGGGGACGCAACCTAGCAACTTGCTCCTGTGTTCAACTTCGCGCACCCTGATACATTGTGCGAACTACTAGCTGTCATCTTTAACTTGCGCCTGAGCACATCTTTGTGCACCCTGGGATGTTACGCAAACTGCTAGCTGTCATTAAATCTGACCAAATCTTCTCGAGCTCAGTGTGGCACGGGATTGTAGGTCCTAAAAAATCAAGTTGCATCAATCATCAAAGTCAAAAATTCAAGATATTCATCATTTTGATGAGTTGCGCAGACAACAGTTTGTGCAGACATCACTTTGCGCAGATTGGTTTACGCATGTTCCCAACTGCGCAGGCTGACGTGGCAGAAGTCATCATTGACTGAATCAAATCAGATCTTCCTGACAGCTGACAATATGAATAACGAGGAGGCTGTTTATTTTTGATGCCGTACAGTGCTCGAGGGCGGCTGACAGGTGGCAGTGCAATCCGTGGTTGCGCAAACCATTCATGCGCAATCCGTAGTTGCGCAAACCATTTCTGCGCAGTTCACTTTGCGCATTCTACCAACATAACTGACCAATTACATGTGGCATTCATGCCATCAATTGCTCATTACGTGGCAACTGTCTATGCACGATCGTGCGCATTTCAATCAAATAATGCCATGTGTCTCAGATAGTTGGCCCACGATCTAATAACTGCCTGCGCAATCCAGTGCTGCGCAAACCAGTTGCTGCGCAAATCAGCTTGCGCAGTCCAAAATAACTGAAAGTTAGTTATTTTCAGAACTCTATAAATAGAGTTTCAAGTCTTCATTTCAAGGGGGGATCAAGATCAGAGATCAGAAATCAGAGAGTTCAGGAGTTCTTGCCAAAGTGCTACTGCATTCTTCCGAGACTTTTGTCTTCAACTTCAGAGGCTTTTGCCTTCAATTTCCAGAGTTGTTTTCAACTTCAAAGGCTTCGTCTTCAAAGTTCACATCGTCTAAGGGATAAAGCAATCGTCATCAAGATTGGATTCCTATAGTTGTAATTTTCCCAGAATTCTTGTAATCTTTATTACAGTTTGTATCAATAAAGTTTTATACTTTTGTTTTTGCAAATAAAATGGCGACTCTGCTGGGGACAACTTTCTCCTCCGACGAGGAAGTAGCAACTCAATGTGACGTAGCGTCTATCGGGAAGACGCAGAAGACGCTGGTTGTTAAGGTCAACCAGACAGCCTACGAGGCGATGCTCAACTCCAAGACCACTCCCCGTACTGTAGCCACTTCTGCTAAGAGCAAAGTGCGCTCAGTTTGGATCTCCAAGTCTGCACAATCTGGCAGTTTTGCCACCAAGGATGCTGTACCAACTGCTGCACAATCTGCTAGCAGACTGCTGCACAAACTGCTGTGCCAACTGTTGCACAGTCTGTCTCAGCAACTGCTGCACAATCTGTTGCAGTCAAGGCTGCGCAATCTGTTGCAACTGTTGCACAGGCTACTTCATATGCTGTCTTGTCGAAACAGAAGACTCCTATGACTCTGGCGTAATTGGCAGTGGCTTTTCCTGCGCAAAATAACACTCCAGTAACTAAAGTGCATCCCAAGCACTCTAAGACAAGAACTCCTGATGCACTTCCTACCAAAGCTTCTAATGCACAAATGACTAGTGCACCTTCCACCCATGCGCAAACCAAGTCTGCGCAATCCAAGAAAAACAGCCTTTTGGCTAAATTCCCTTCTTCTCACAATAAAAGAAGAGATTCTACTCCTCTTCCCAAACACCCTATTGCCTCTGTGCAATCCACTGAGGGTAGTCCATTGACTATTCCTCCTTCTCTTCAAAGCAAAGGAAAAGGCCCATTGATCTTTTCTCAAACTTCCTTGTCTCATGACTTGGAAGATAACAGAGGGAAACGCTCTTTAGCTAACCCTTCATCTCAAAACAAGGGAAAAGGCCCTTTGGTCTTTTCTCAGTCTTCTTCAGTCTTTACTGAAGAGGATCCATCTTAATGTGTCTCGGCACCAATCAGTTCGAGAACTCTGGCGAACAAGGATTCTTCTTTCCTTTATAACAAGAGTACTTGTACTAATCAAAGAGGTATTCTGCCTACTCCGATAGCAGAATTCCAGGACCTCCCGACTCTCCAAATTTGTCATTCCAGACAGGGAAAATTGTTAGTGTCTCAAACAGAAACTCTTGGGGGTGAATTTGCTGACCTCAGAACTTATCTTAATCGACCCACTTCGGTAAAATGCAAACAGCCAATGCCGAAGGTCAAACATCATCAGAAACAAATTTCTAAGATTAAAAATCTTGACACTTATGCCAATGAAGTGAGTACTTCCTTGTATACTCAAGGGACTAAACATTTGAAGAATCGGAATCATGTTCCAAATGTTATCAAAGAACAGATCCCTCGGAACTTTCCTCGTCCTGTTGTAGATCTTCGAGAACATCTAAGACAAAAACAGGATAATGTCTCAATATCTTCATCTCAACCATCTGATCATCACTGTAATTATAAAGTCATCATCCAATGTTGTTGTCAAACGACAAAACGATCTGTCTTCGATCGTTTAACTTTTGCTAAATCTGAACCTATGTCAGAAGAAGACGAAGTTTTGTATGCTTCTGTTAACATGACTTCCTGAGACACTGGGGGTAAAAGATGCTCTAAGCATGGTAGACTCCGCAAGCCAAGCCAGCGGTATTTGGAATTACTTCAAGAATCTTCTGAAGGAGTATTTCAACATACCCGTTCTCGAAGCCGAGATACAATCGGTCAAAGGAATCTTCCTCAAAACCCTTCAAGTCATCTTCCTGTTTCCCAGTCAGGAGATGATTCATTTTCTGATTATGATGCATACAGTGAAAGTTCTGAACAAACAGTATCTTCCACTGTGCCAAGAGAAGTGACGGCTTATGTTGTCACCGATGATCCAGATGCTTCAACCTCCGCAAATCAGGAACAGCGAATTGCTGCACTCGAAGACAAATTAAAAACCATGGCTGAGATGGTTGCTAGTATGCATTCCATCATTGTAGCACAGCATGTTACACCACCAACTGCACCTATTACTAGTCCAGAGATCATAGCATCTTCAATACCTGCCAATACCGGGCTGGGGGTAGTGCCTCCCCAAATGCCTTCTGTACAAGTACAAGTACAAACTACGCCTAGCCATTCAGGAGCTGGAGGTAGTGCGTACAACGCTGTTCCTCCTCCCACCACTACAACTCAACCTGCTCCTTCTTCTTCATCAGAAGACGCCAATGAAGCTGTCAAACTCTTACGAACCCAGTTTGAAGCATTTAAAGAGAAAGACAATCTACAAAGGTTGGGGATTAAACAGCCTATCCGGTTGAATGGAAGGACGTCCCGTTTCCTCCAAAGTACAAAATCCCTACAATCTCTCTGTTCGATGGCAGTACTTCCCCGAGTCAATTCATCAATCATTTTGAGGTAATGACTGTTCAACTTCAGCCAAATGACGCTCTTCTTACCAGAGTGTTCGTCGGTTGTTTAGCCGGCGTAGCATACGACTGGTACAGAAGTTTGCCCGATGGTTGCATCACATCCTTTTCAGGTCTTAAACAAATCTTTCTGGAACGGTTCTATGAAGGGTTTAATGATATGACTATGTCAGCTCTCAACAAAATCAAACAAAAACATAATGAAACTGCTGAGAGCTTTATTGAACGGTTCCGCCGTGAAGCTTTGAAAATGCCTCCAGGGACTCCAGCTGCTGTCACTATTGATACTTGTAAGGCAAATCTTTTACCTATTATCAGTATGTGGACGGGATCTACCCAATTCCAAGATTGGCCCTCATTCATCGTCAACGCCAAAGCTGATGAAGTGAGTGCTGACAAGTTCAAACAATTGGGGGTACAAATGTCTAACCCTGATCGCGATGAGCATCAAAATTCAGGTGGTGGCAATCGCCAGAACAATCGCAAAGCGAAAGAGACTTTGAACATTAACTTGAACAAAAATAAAGAATCTTTGGCTGTCAATGTGGCCCCACCTACATCTACTCCTACTCCTTCTGCACCTCCACCGAGGGAACCTCGTCCGAAGGTAGAATATTCCTTTGACGAAAATGACACTGCAAGTATCTTTGAGTGTTTACTCAAAAGCAATAAAATTTAACTCCCTGATCCAAAGAAACCTGATGAAGTCAATAAGACTGATCATCCCAAGTATTGTGTCTATCACCGATTCATTGGACATCCTACTCGAGCATGCTATGTGCTCAAAGGTAAGATTCAAGAGCTTGTCAATGCAGGTGTAGTCACTTTGCAACAAGATGAGAAGACTGTTACTGCAAATATGGTTTCAGTCCAATTTGGAGATTTCCCTCCGCAGATGATACAGCATGGTGTCATTCCAATTCCTAAAGCAACCCTTGAGATTGAGAATCTACCGCTTCCATCCAATGAAGGTCTTATTCCCTTGTCTCTTGACAATGGTGAAATTATGTGGATCCATCCTGATCTTGCTCCAGAATTTGAGATATCTTCCAAGAAGAAAACTCGTTCTAAAGGCAAAACCAAGATTTGCAACATGGTATCTTTTGATCCCATTGTTGACGAAGAGATTCTGTTAGGCACCAGATCAGGAAAAGCTTATTTGAAAGATCATTCTGAAGGTCAAAGGGATCCTGCTTCTTCTTTCGAACCTACTCCGGCACAACCCGCATCTGCTGAGGAGGTCCCTTCTACATCTTCACCAGTTGTAGTATCAATTCCTCCTAAGCCAACAACGGCTGACAAAGGCAAGCAACAAGTTCGATTTGACAAACCTCTAAAGAAGTCATCTCCTACTGGGCTTGAGAAGCCTTACAACTTTGATATATTGGCTCAATTAGCCAATACACCAGCTAGGCTGTAAATCTTTGAACTCTTGCGTCTTTCCAAAGAGACACGAAAAACTCTAAGTGAAGCTCTGATGCAGGCCGAAACTTGCTTAACTCTTCTCAAGAAGCCAGAATCAGAACCAGTCTCTTGTCATCACAGTCATAGTGTCTTGGAACTGATCCCAAATATTACTTTCACTCAGGATGATATGCTAATGGAAGATAATAGACATGATCGTCCTCTTTACTATACAGGATATGTAGATTCAATGAAGGTTGATCGTATCTTGATAGATCCAGGATCTGCACTTAGTATCATGCCAAAGACAATGCTAGATGCATTGAAGATACCAGTGCATAGTCTTTCAACCACGATCACTACTATTCTGGGATTTAACCAAGGAAAGAGTGAACCTTTGGGCAAGATCCGCCTAAAACTCCAAATAGGTAATCTTCTCACAAAGGTGACCTTTTATATCATTGACAATCATGGTTGTTCTTATAATGCTCTCCTGGGAAGGCCATTCCTACATGAACACAATGTCGTTCCATCAACTCTTCATCAATGCTTTAAATACGTTGATGACAAAGGACAAGTTCACAAGGAAGTTGCGGACCTTTATCCTTTCAAGGGTGTTGAAGCTTATTGCAACGATGCTCGTATGTACAAGGATGAATTTATGAAGGTGGTATTGGCTATGGATACTGAAGAAGATCAAAAAGCAGTACCTCAAGACACTCTCATCATACCTGTTAAAGGGCGAGTTTCTTATCCTCAATCTTCCAAGCCACTGGTTATTCACTTACCAGTTCAAAAGAAATCAGTTGATGCTGATGAAAATCAAAGGGAGCTCACCTCTTCTGAGCCACTTGTTATCGACTTACGTCGTAACAAAGACAAAAAGCAGCTCATTCCTTCTGAGCCACTTGTTGTTGATCTAAATCGCAACAAGGAAAAAAAAGAGCTCACCTCTTCTGAGCCACTTGTTATCGACCTCCGTCGTAACAAGCCTCCTCCACGTTCTTCTTCTCCCCCTCTTGTAATCAATTTGACCAAACCTGCTAAGGTTAAAGGTCCTGTTGTAAATACTAATGTACAAATTAATGAAAAAGCACCTACTTTCAAGTATATTGATGTTATTTATTATACTAAAAGTTATTTGGATATGTTAGATAGCTTCCAATCAATTATACTGGGAGTCGTACAATCTCTTCAGACAGAAGTCTCGCTTGAAGATCCAGATGATTCTTACCGTATTCACCCTTCTTTGAAGAAAGGTGAAAGTCCAGCCTTTTTATATAAAAGACCGGAAACAAAGATTAACTATACGGATGATAGCAAAGTTAACGATACGGGACGTCTCCAGTTCCATCGTTATAGTCAACAATCAAAAGACATCCTCCGAAAGATGGGTTACGACTTCAAGAGCGGCCTTAACTATGGTAAAGGTAGACGAACTCCCATTCGTACAACAGTTCCAAATGGAAAATCACAAATGTATTATGACAGGACCAAGAAAGGTCTCGGATATACTTCTCCTCCAATGTTATCCCCAGTAGTTTTCGATTCTGACAGCGAAGAACGTTCTAATTCTTCTGATTCCAGATCATGGGATTCCGATACCAGCATCGGTGAAGTCCATCGTATAATCGTATCTTCTAACATGGTCTCCGTTGAACTACCAGAAGGCTGTGATGAAGATGTTGAAAAAAGTCCGGAAACAGATCCTTGGGCTCAATATATGGATAACCAATGGGTACTTCGTTTTGAACAACGTGAACCTCCTACTGAAGATCAACTAATTCAAATTGATGTAGGGAAAAGAAAGTCACCTCGGCCAATCTTTATTAGCAAGAATCTTCCGGAAGCAGATAAGCAAGAGTTGATTCTTCTTATTAAAGAATACATTGACGTCTTTGTTTGGAGTTACGAAGACATGCCAGGTTTAGATCCCAAGATTGCTACTCATAAACTGAACATTCTTCCTAATGCTAAACCGGTCAAACAGCAACAAAGGCAATTTAAGCCTGAAATGATGGATGCAATTGATGATGAAGTCAAGAAGCTCATCGCTTGTGGCTTTATTCGAGAAGAACAGCATCCTGATTGGGTAGCCAATATTGTCCCAGTTCTGAAGAAAACTGGAAAAGTTCGAGTCTGCATCGACTTTCGAGATCTCAATGAAGCATGTCCAAAAGATGAATTTCCTCTTTCTATCACAGACGTCATGATTGACAATACTTGTGGGTTCGACGAATATCTTTTATGGATGGATTCTCCGGATATAATCAGATTAAAATGCATCCTGAAGATGAAAAGCATACATCATTCCGCACTCCTCGAGGAGTCTATTATTACACAGTGATGCCATTTGGTCTCAAGAACGCTGGTACAACCTACCAACGGGCTATGAGTACCATTTTCAGAGAACATCTTCGTAAAACAGTCGAATGCTACGTTGACGATATTGCTGTCAAAAGTCATCTAAAAGAAGATCACATCCAAGATTTGAGAACAATATTTAATCTCATGCGTCAACATCAGCTCAAGATGAATCCCACCAAGTCATTCTTGGGTGTCTCTAGTGGCAAATTTCTCGGCATCGTCATTACCTCTAAGGGTATACACGTGGATCCCGAGAAGATCAAAGCCATCCAAGAGATGCGTCCTCCACGCAACCTAAAAGAGCTACAAGGATTCCAAGGCCGACTTGCGTACATTAGGCGATTCATTTCGAACTTGTCTGGACGCTGCAGACCATTCACTCAACTAATGAAGAAGGGTGTATCTTTTGTTTGGACTGAAGAGTGTCAACGAGCATTCGACGATATCAAACAATATCTTATGAACCCACCAGTTTTGGTGCCACCTATCTCTGGCATTCCATTTTTGATGTATGTCCGTGCTGTGGACCATTCATTGGGTGCTTTACTTGCCCAAAAGAACAAAGAAGGCCATGAACAGGCTATCTATTATCTTAGCCGAACTATGATTGGTGCTGAACACCGTTATAGTCCGGTCGAGAAAGAATGCCTGGCTCTCATGTTTGCTGTACAAAAGACGAGGCATTATATCATTGGTCAAACTATTCATGTTATATCTCAAGTTAACCCTCTCCGGGTACTCATGAAGAAACCTAGTACACTTAATTCTCGGTTGGCTACATGGGCAATCCTGCTAGCTCAATATGACATGGTGTATGTTCCACAGAAATCTGTCAAAGGTCAAGCGTTGGCGGACTTCTTAGCGGCTCATCCTGTGCCTGAGACATCTAAACTCTATGATGAAATTCCTGATGAGACATTAGAAGTCAACATGATCTCCGAAGAGTTTCCAACCTGGCATTTATTCTTTGATGGTGTATCAAGAATTGGACCAAATGGTGCTATAGTGGCAGGTGTTGGAGTTGTTCTCGTTTCTCCAGACGGATTAACTATCCAAAGAGCCTACTCTTTAGATGAACCTTGCTCTAACAATGTGGCAGAGTACAATGCTTACTTGTCGGCCTTCAGCTAGCTAAACAACTGAATGTTGAATATCTGGAAGTCTATGGTGATTCTAAACTGGTTGTGACCAGGTTAGAGGAACCTATGAAGTCCGTCATCAAGACCTGGTGCCTTATCATGAAGCGGCAATCAATATAGCTACATCATTCAAGCTTGCTTCATCGACTATGTTCGACGAGATTGCAATACTGAAGCCGATGCTTTGGCCAATCTGCAGCTGTCTTAGCCATCCCTATCAAAAGACATCAGGTGTTGGTTATTTTCTAACCGAGAACTGTTCTGTATTGAGAATAATCGTAATATTGAATTTAGCAATCTTGCTGAAGTCATGTATATGATGACGATTGGGAACTCCTTTTATCGATTTCGTAGTACATGACATACTCCCTGAAGATCCTAAGGAGCTACAAGCGTTCGACGTCGATCTCTCGATTCTATTACAATCAACCACCAAAACACTCTATCGGCGAACTTATGATGGTCTCTTCTACGCTGTTTAGCTGGTGATGAAGCCAAACAAGTGTTGCGTGAAGCTCATGATGGCTCTGTGGAGCACATCAACCTGGTCCTAAATTACAGGATCGCATCCGACGCATGGGGTTACTATTGGCCCTCTATGGTATCAGATGCCATTGAATATGCAAGAAAATGTCGTGCTTGTCAAATCCATGCAGACTTCATTCATCAACCCTCGGAATTCTTACACCCTACTGCTGCTTCCTGGCCTTTTGAAGCTTGGGGTATGGACATCATAGGTCCTATTAATCCTCCTCTTCTAGAGGACATCGGTTCATATTGGCGATAACGATTACTTTCCAAGTGGGCTGAAGCTATACCTCTGACTGAAGTCAAGACTAGCAGTGTCATCACTTCGTTAAACATCATGTCATCTATAGATTCGGTGTACCTCGCAGAATCATCATGACAATGGACCTCAATTCATTAGTCAGAAGTTCACTAGATTCTGCAATGATCATCGGATTAACAATGTTGCTTCGACGGCCTACAATCCTACTGCTAATGGTTTAGCTGAACCTTTAACAAAACCATTATTAAGCTCCTTAAGAAATTTGTATCCACTAAAACAATTGGAGCGAGAAACTTGGCGAATGTCTTTGGGCCTATCGAACTACAGTCCGCAATCCCCAGCTTTACACCTTCTCTTTGGTGTATGGCTGTGAAGCTGTTCTTCCTTTGGAGTTACAAATTCCTTCTTTAGGATTGCTTATTGCCAATGAACTCACCACAGAAAACAATGACCTTCTTCGACTTCAAGATTAGAGGCATGGATGAAAAGCGTTTAATAGCTCAACAACATATTGAGTTTAACCAAGCCCGCATCTCAAGACATTTAATCGTAAAGTGAAGGTCAGAGCCTTCAGCAAGGAGAACTTGTTCTAAAGGTCAGACGTCCTATGACTATGACTCATATGAGCAAAGGGAAATTTGATGCGAAATGGAAAGGTCCCTATGTTGTAAGCAAAGTCTTTCTCAAACGGAGCTTATCAACTTTCAGAACTTGATGGCCGAGTTGCTATGACCTATCAATGGCAAATTCTTAAAGAAGTATTATGTATAATATAAATACTTGTAAATTATCAGACAGAATCAAGTTCATAAATAAAATTCAAATTTTATTATATGAATACATATTAAAGTCACTATTATCTTTTTCTACATTGGGACGAGGGCCACTGCCGTCCTTCTCAAAATGCGATCAGCAAAAGAGCGAGAACCTCCTGCTGGATCCCACAAGAAACTTGCAGTGGCCATCCTCATGGCTTCTTCTTCTTTAGTCTTTCCTGGTTCGAACAGGAAGTCCAAAATGTCCCCGCGGTGGCTGGGGTACAGACAACCTTCGCCTTCTTCTGCTTCCTTTGGCTGAACTGGATCGGCAGAGTGTTCTTCAATATCCTTCTGAACCTTCGCGACAGTCTCAACCTTCTTAGATGCTTCTCCAGAAGACATTTTTTTGAAGAGTAGAAGTGTTCATTCCTGTCAGATTTCTGCTATATTTATAGACAGAAGTTCCTCAATTAATGAAGCATTACAAACACGTGACGGTTCATCCGTTCATTAATATCTGACGGTTCATCGTTCATTTATCACATTCATCCGACGGTTGTCGTCCGCATTAAACACCTGACGTTCATCCTTTCATTATTAACTCATCCCGGTTCGTCCGTTCGTATTATCTGACGGTTCATCTTCGTCTATTTTGACGGTTAATCCGTTCATTTATTAGCATTTGACGGTTAATTCGTCATTTCAACATCATTTGACGATTACCCGTTCTTTCATCATACTTGACGGTATTCCCGTTCATTCATTTTCATATACATTGACGATTCATTATCGTTCATCTTCTACATCAGCAACTTGTCATTTTTGATTAGTTGTCAATAAATATATCAATCTATCTATTATTTATATCTGAATAAGATATGCAATAATAATGGAGCCACAACAAAATGTCCTTTATATCAAAAATGAGACATTACAAAAATGCAGCTACAGTAACAAACCCAAATACAAAATCAAGAAGGAGGACAATCAGATTGTCAATTTGCTGCTCATGTCTGCAGCTCTTCTTCGTGTGTTGACGCTACTATCTTTCTTGCCTCCTCCATCCCGCTGTCTTCATCAAAAATGGGCATATCTACTGTCCTGCGGGTGATCTCTTCACTATGATGGTCTCATACTCATTCCTTTCTTCATCA
>JANAVB010005598.1:3397610-3467674 GCA_029216955.1 Iris pallida | reverse complement strand
CTGCTTCTGACATGGGCCTATAGCCCATTCTCAAGTAACTTTCCAAATTGTCTCCTCTCTTCAAAGGAGGATATTCATGGTCATCCATCACTTCTTTATCAAAGTAACCACTCTGTTCCATTAATTTTCTGACCTCTGTATGGCTCAAAGGTTTAAAAAAGGTTGGGTAACATTTATCGTTCTCCTTGGTTTTCTTCTCCTCTATATGATTAAGAAACAGATATGGTAGCCACTTTGAAGAATAACAAGTATTGGCAGTAGCACTCTTGTAAAATAAAGAGCAGATCTTGTAATGGCACAATAGTTCTTCGAACACTGTCACCATCTCTGGATTCTCTTTTCTGAGCTTGTTCAACTCATCATTTGTTGGTACATACTCCTCATACGGAGCATCTGCCATAGGCAAGAACGAGATATACTTCATCTCGTGGAGTGCAAAGCCCATCTCTCCCCCTGGGGTCATGAAAGTTCCAGTCCTGTAGTTGTATCTCTCAGCTAAGGCTAAGAACATATGAGGATTGGGAGCAAATCCATATACAGTGGCATGCACTGCTTCATACAGGTTGATTTGTTGGAGTCTGTCTTAGAATTTTCCCAGAACCCAATTCGCGATATAACTCCATCGCTTGTAGTCTGGATTCACCAATCCAGTCATTCTTATATCTTGCTCAGGATATTTTCCTTCAACCTTCGCAAACTCATTTGCGAATATTGGTATCCTAACAGGCATTAGCATGGAGGAGTTCTCTGGTGGAATGCAGCCAGGTCTTAAGCCTCTCAGTAGGACACTATATCTGTCGGAAGAGCTATAAAACATATCCTTATGATGTGGCCCCTTCTTTATGAAGATTTTTTTCGGCCCGAGCATCCTGAAATAGAGTGATATTCCATTCCATCTTCCTAGGGTAGCTTGCATGAGCGTACCGTGACAAAGGAAGGCATCGAGCGATGTCGGGTATAAAAAAGGATCTATCTTGCTGGTGAACTACCCTATCTTCCATCCTTGGCCTAGGCTGAGAGGCTCTCTCAAAGGCGTCACCGAATAGGAATAAGGGTTTCTTGTGAATTACAGCATCAGCTGATTCTAAAGGCTGTCCGTTTATCAAACACATCAAAGTTTCATTGTCCTGAGAAATCAATATAGCCTGACGGGAGGCCGGCAAATCATACTGAGGGTAATAGACGTGAGATAGATCCTCTTTGTATTCAGACTCTGTGAGAGTTCCCACAAAATGTTCGTAATCTGGATCTTTATTGACTTCAACTGCATCAACAAACAGATGAAAATTAGTCCAAGACAAAGATTCTGTTTTTTTTGAACATAAAACATGAATTGCGCAACCTCAGACTGCGCTGACATGATTTGCGCAACCTCAGATTGCGCTGACATGACTTGCGCAATATCAGTTTGCGCATCATTAAAGGTGCGCAAAGCAATGGTTTGCGCTGATATCTGCGCAACTTAATCGTTTGCGCTGACTTCCTGTCAGCACAAATCAACAATTTGCGCAAGAATACAGCCTTCATAAATATGAAGAACTGATAGTTGCTGCAACCGAAACCCTAAAAAGGGTGGCGTAATATGAACTTATCTCTAAAAAGAGATGAGTTTTAAGGGAGTCGAATCACCCTAAGAAGGAATTTTCGATCGGTTCAACTACCTCTCAGAGCAGGATGTGCGGATTCGTGTCGGGAAGCTCGCCGGGCAACCCTGTCAGAAGACTCGGCCGGAGCTTTTCCCTTCGCGGCGGCAGTAGCGGCAGCATTTGATCGTCGTGGGGCCATAACAATCGTCGGAGGAGGAGAACAGTGAAGGCTTTCTTCTCAAAAAAGTTCGAAAGATTGCAAAGTAAAGAATTGAAAACGAAAAGAGGGGTATTTATACTTTTTGAAATGCGAAACGGATGCCTCGGATTGCGCCTAAACTTGTGGTCTATTCGCTTTGCACAGACAGCTCATCATATTGCGCAAATTGATTCAACATTCAAAAATTCAAAGTATTTCGAAATTTTGAATACAATCAACTTTCAAAAACTTTGAAGGGGGTCTTGTAGGTCCTAAAAAATCAAGTTGCATCAATCATCAAAGTCAAAAATTCAAGATATTCATCATTTTGATGAGTTGCGCAGACAACAGTTTGCGCAGACATCACTTTGCGCAGATTGGTTTGTGCATGTTCCCAACTGCGCAGGCTGACGTGGCAGAAGTCATCATTGACTGAATCAAATCAGATCTTTCTGACAGCTGACAACACGAATAACGAGGAGGCTGTTCGTTTTTGACGTCGCACGGTGCTCGAGGGCGGCTGACAGGTGGCAGCGCAATCCGTGGTTGCGCAAACCATTCATGCGTAATCCGTGGTTGCGCAAACCATTTCTGCGCAGTTCACTTTGCGCATTCTACCAACATAACTGACCAATTACATGTGGCATTCATGCCATCAATTGCTCATTACGTGGCAACTGTCTATGCACGATCATGCACATTTCAATCAAATAATGCCATGTGTCTCAGATAGTTGGCCCATGATCCAATAACTGCCTGCGTAATCCAGTGCTGTGCAAACCAGTTGCTGTGCAAATCAGCTTGCGCAGTCCAAAATAACTGAAAGTTAGTTATTTTCAGAACTCTATAAATAGAGTTTCAAGTCTTCATTTCAAGGGGGGATCAAGATCAGAGATCAGAAATCAGAGAGTTCAGGAGTTCTTGCCAAAGTGCTGCTGCATTCTTCCGAGACTTTTGTCTTCAACTTCAGAGGCTTTTGCCTTCAATTTCCAGAGTTGTTTTCAACTTCAAAGGCTTCGTCTTCAAAGTTCACATCGTCCAAGGGATAAAGCAATCATCATCAAGATTAGATTCCTATAGTTGTAATTTTCCCAGAATTCTTGTAATCTTTATTACAGTTTGTATCAATAAAGTTTTATACTTTTGTTTTTGCAAACAGGGATTCGAACAGATTCTCCTTGATATGCGTGTTGTCAGCTGTCAGGCAATGATGATGCCGTTATAGCTTCTCGAGAAAGTGTGCCATGTGGCGCTCGTGCAACCTGTCTCCTGCACAACCTGATGTTGGCACAACCTGATGTTGTGCAACTTGATGTTGGCGCAACCTAATGATATGACTTCAGGAGTGGCACAGCTTAATTTTTAGCCTCAATAGGCATATGAGCCCAATTCAATATCGCACCTCATAGGCCAACTTTGGTTCGGGTCACACCGCGTTCCCAACAAGTGGTATCAGAGCCCATGGTTACGGGGCTGGTTTGAGCAGCTCTAATTAGTTCGAGACACATGGTGCTGAACGTTCATGCGTATACACGGATATATGGGCTCTCTTTTCAAGGTGGAGTAGGAGCATCAACTACACGAATTGGCTTCAAAGGTGGGTTTGACGAGCCCAAGGTGTAGCAAGACGTTATAGTTGGCACATAATTGTGGTGTGGATGAACGTGGGTCGAGATGACAATATGTTGGGTCTCCTAGGTGCTCGGCTAGCGAAAATGAATTAAAAGGTAGCAATGAGTGCTAAGGTTGTACGGCTGGCGGGAACGAACAAAAGGTAGCAGGGGTGCTGAGGTTGTTTTGCTAGCGAAAACGGACAAATGTAGCAAGGGGCTAAGGTTATTCGGCTAGCGAAAACGAGCTAAGGTGGAGATTGTTGGATTGTATCTCGTTTTCGATTGAGCGCTCATATGGAGGGTGACAATGGAGTTGGCAATTTAGTCCCACATCGGTTATGAGATGGGATCGTGTGGTGTAGATAATTTGGATTGGTTCAGGCCTTACATGAGAATTCACTTTTAAGGCATATGGGCCTAATTCAATATCGCACCTCATGGGCCAA
This sequence comes from Iris pallida, assembly GCA_029216955.1. NCBI lineage: Eukaryota > Viridiplantae > Streptophyta > Magnoliopsida > Asparagales > Iridaceae > Iris > Iris pallida. Next base: position 3,463,830 of record JANAVB010005598.1, on the reverse strand, counting down.
CTCTGGTTCGGGTCACACCGCATTTCCAACAATTAATGAGGCACAACCTTTTAGGCCATGGTCTTATTAGCGAGTCTTTTGTACCAGAGAAACCACATTAAGGGCCTAAAGTACATTTAAGGTTCTTTTGTGTCTCTCAGTAAATGTAGATTAATCAAATTGAAGATTATTATTTGTTCAATACTACTAAATCAGGGGGATGAATGTAATGTCTCGCTCTGTATGGTGCCTTACGCTGAGTCATTGACTCAAAGAAGTTAAGTTGATCCAAAGAAATATTGAGCCGATTCAAAGAAGTATATATTCTAATCAATGCAAGTATTAAGTTAATTCGAATGAAGTATTAATTGAGTTGGTTTCATGTGCAGGCTTTTACACTGAATTATTTGAGGTCGATCTTTTGCCTTCTTTGCATCGGAGTCCGCCAAAGTTCAAAGTATTTTCTCGCAACGTGCTGAGGCATACGCGATATATCGAATCATTCTGTTAGTTTGATGGAGCACTGAATTAGTTCTCAAGGATTACCAATATGTTATCAGTAATAACATTCATTCAAAAACTCAGATTCTTATTAGGTGTGAAAGAATCGGAAAATGAGTCTTAGTTCACTCACCTAGATCAATCATCTTCTTTTTCAGAGCCAGCAATCCGATCTCTCTGTATATTTAGTGCCTTCACGGAGTGGGGCACTATATAATTATCCATCGAAAAAAAATCCATCCTCGAAACTTAAAGAAAAAACTTATGATATCCATAGCAGCGATAGTCCTCATCATTCTCCATCATCAATCCATAAAATGATGATCTACCCATGTTCGATAATATATCTCAATCAATCAATAAAACATATGCTGGCATCATAAAAATATTTACGGACTTATGGTATGGGACGTTCATCTCATTAGTGATATCAAGTAGGCAAAGGAATTTTGATCAAGATAACATCTTCGAATTCAATCGAATCAACAATTGGCTAGAGGATCGTGTTGCTTTGATACCACTTTGTCACGTCCCGATCCCGTAGGATCGTTCGTCCTTGCTTTGATCGCTACAGAACCGTTCATCCTCGCTTGGGCGTGATGTCGTACAAGCCTAAGTTGCGCTTGCACAAGGCCAGGACCTATATAATACAAACTAGACAAGATAGACAATAACGCAGTGGAACATAATTGCAGAAGTTGAAACAACAACGGACACGTTGTAGAATATAATTGAACACAAGGTAACATGAACAAATTCTTTTTATTGATATATTTTGAACAAATTATAAAGCTCTCATTGTCTCTCTGATACATGCCATACTTGGCTTACAATCTCTCAGAAACTATACAGATTACAATGATCATGTTCCATATATTACATCTCTTTATATACAAAACCAACTCTTGCAACCGACGACCATCTCATAGACAGGAAAACCATCCCTTTGCATCTCTTTTGATTTCTGGCTCATGAGGATGAGACTCGGACTATCGCTTCAGATCATTCATTTCGTCCACCTTGCACATGCATGCAAGCTGGTGGTGGGTCAGTACATTAACGTACTGGAGACGTGAACAAAGGCTACATTGTCTGAAACGATCACTAATTCATTTAGTGATAAAATATTTCTGTGATATTGATCTTGCTACTTTTACCTATGTTCATTTCATGCAGTACAGAGTCAGATTATTTCTTTTGAAAACCATTTCAAAAACCAACATTTCATATCTTACAATTCATAGCATCTATGATAGGGTCCATTTCCAAGCAAATTATCAGTTCATTTCAATTGACAAACGCAACATATTCATGAATCATATTCAATCCCATGGTCTTTAGCAATAGCATAACACATGGCATTCTCTTTTTTAAACATATAGAAACATTCTAGGTGTCATACTTCTTGTTCTATTATTGGGACATTAACATGTCATTGCACATACTATTCTCTATAAGCAAATTCATGTTCAGCAAAGTTAAGCAATACATGTATCACTTTTTCAATGATTCTTACCATAGCCAACGGTCCATCCATGCACAAGACAAAGATTAGAAAATAAAATGAATATAACAATAATGTTCTATGTTTGTTATTAGCTCGTAACCGAACTTTACATATTCATGCACAACCAGATTAGCAGTTGTGACACAAGGTTCAGCTCTCCACTAATACATGCGCATACCAGCAGCTGTGTAAACCCCCCTAAATTTTTACTATGATTTTTTTATATATATAATTTATTTTGGTATTATACGTCAAGTACGAATACGTAAATACCAAGTATTCATTTTTTTATATACGAAAATTTTTATTATTGTTTTTTTATATAAATATAGAAAATAGATATTTTGTTTCAATACAGTATAAGTAAATATTTTTATTTGCTTAAAGATATGAAATGCGTCACACGAGATTTGCAAAACTTTATTTTTATCTTTAATATATATAAGTGCTATTTTATTTTGTTGTACAAGTAAAAGAAATAATTTAGAAAAAAATAATATTTTATGTAAATATATTATTTGCATGCGAGATACATGAAAATAAATTTAAGTATATTTTGTAAAATTTTGATTTCTGAAAAAGTTATTTGGATTTACATTTTTACTATGAAAATACTCTATTTTAAATTATTTTATTTATTTATAAAAAGGTATTTTAAATGTTAGCTCTAATTTAAATTGGGATTTGATTTTATTGGATTATATTTAAATTAAAGATGAGATTATCTAGTTTCAAATTTAGATATTATTAAGTTAGTTTTAAAATAATTTAAATTAAATGTGTGAATTATCTAGTGGGGTTTAAATTTCCTAATCCTTATCTAACTAGGAGTCTCCACCTCCTATATAAGGAGAACTCCCTTGCTCTTTTCCTAGAAAAATTTCATAACCCAATTTTCTCAACAGTCGACACCATTGTGTGTGCATCGTGTATGTATCCACGATCATTTCTTCGTGTCAGTCGTGACGGCCTTGGATCCGACCCCGGGTGTCTTTCCACTAAATTTTACTGTTACAATTATATTATCTCCGTGTCCGACATACCCGGACACTTCCCCAAAATCTTTTTCGTGTCTGTGTCATGCAGGACACGTCGATACGAGACAACCCAGCCACCCCAAACCCTAAAACTAACCCGAACCCTAGCTGCGGTGCGGCCTCGCCGCCACCCGGCAAGAGCACCACTGCGGCAACCCGGCCAGTGCCGCCACAGCCCCCTCAACCCAACACCTCCGCCTCCACACTACCGCCTCTTCCCCGACCGTCTCCTTCCCGAACGCCCGCCAGCCTCTCCTTATCCTCCTTTCCGTCGGCCGTGTAGGAACCCTAGAGGGTGGGTGAATAGGGTCAAGCTTATTAAGCAAGCATTAAACGATTGCTAATATGTAATTTAAAGATTAAGAGTGCAAGAGAAGAAGCAATAATAATACCGACACCCGATGTATTTTGGTATCCTCCCGAGGGGTACTCCAGTCCCGGAACTCTCTCCACTTTAATCTACTATTATCTCAAACAGTACAACGTGATTTTTTATCCGATGGCTCACCAACTTTTTACACAAGAGCTTTTATCCGAAGGCCTCTCTGACTTCAAACCGAGAGCTTTTATCCGAAGACTCTCCAACTTCAACTGAGAGTTTTTATCCGAAAAACTCTCCAACTTCAACCTTTCACAAGAAGGTTTTGATCTCCTTACAACAAGATGAAGATCTAACTTTTACATCTCAAGAACACTCTAACACAATTTTTGAATGTGCAAGTAAAAGCTTTGGTAGAGTGTTTGTGGATAAGCTTTGGTATATTAGAAATTTTTAGGCTCAAAGTATCAACCTTGAATGAAGGGGTTCAGGGCTATTTATAACCAAAGCATGAGAAAGAGCAATAATGCAACTTTCTGTCAGCAGTCGAAAGATCCTTCGAATTTTTGCAGAAGTCTGTCGGATCATCCGACTGCATAGTGCAGTGGCTATAAACAGAGCCGTTGGGATCGCTGATGGGACAGATCCGACCGTTGGACTATAAACGATAACAACTCGGATTATCCGGTAGATTTCCGTAGACGTCCGTCGGATAATTCGAAAGTTCACATAAGCTTTTCTGTAGTCCATTCGGATCATCCTTCCGATTTTTGCGGAGATCCGTCGGATCATCCGACTGTCTGCCCAACTGTGGTCTAGGGTTATCTACTACCCTAGCTTTCGATTTTGCCATCCATTTTTTGATTTTATAATTATTCTTAAAACTTATTACATACTTCATATATACTATAACTGGTACATGCTTCTTCAGAGTCTTGAAATGATGATGGCATGGCTTGGCTTCTTTTTTTGATAGATGATGGTATTTCTCCCTTGACGACAGATGTTCGAAGATACCCAGTTTGTGAAAACTGAATACCTTTCGGGGGCTTCGTCCTCGAACCCCTACGGGAGGCGCTGCCCCCTCGACCCCCGTTCGCTGACAGGGTAGCGGAACCCCCAAGTGCGTGGCTCTGGAGATATCGACGGGTGGTTCAGAGAATTCTTGTGGGATACCGTCGACTTTGGCCCACCATAATTTCTTTATTGCATATGTCTATGTTGATCTTGCTTATTACCTTTCTGCAAATACATGTTAGACAAACAAAGCAATATACATAGAAGCAAGTATGATAAATTTAATACACATTATGACAATGCTAAGTTTAAGTATAAGTACAATAGTGATAGCATGAATATTAGTGATATCATAATGTTAAACTTAATCGAATAACCATAATAAAAAATCAATGCTAGATCATTGGGAACTCAACCACCACCATCGGCAGATCATCTACGCCAACACCCATCAATACCATCACCTCCCCTATTCCGGTGGCGCAAACCCAATACAGCCACCGCCAGTACCATCACCCCCCAAAAGAAATTTCAATAACAACCACTGACCTTGATTTTCTTCGACGACCCAGAGATCTCTGCCACCGTCGTAAGCTCCAAATCTGCCCCATCACTACCTCTGTCACGTCCCGATTCAGGGAACGTTCGCCTCCGCTTTGATTCACGCCGAATCGTTCGTCCTCGCTAAGGTGTGATGTCGTACAAGTCTGGAATTGCACTTGTACAAGGCATGCTCGTGTTCCTTTTATAAAGAAGACTTTTTGAATAGAGATTCGCAGCAAGTTTACAAAGAAGTTGGACAACACATATATGATCTGAAATAAGCTCTTTATTAATATCTTTGAAATACAAAACTTAAGGGTCTCAAACAGCCGAGATGAAATGCCAAACTTGGCTACAACTTGCAGAAATATTGAAATGAGATACAACTTGTTCCAAACATCATATCCCTTTATTAATAATGCGGCAATAACCACCTTCAGCAAAATGCTTTCTTTTTTAAATGGAAACTTCAAAGAAATGTGAAGCTTCTAAAGAGTCGGACAACAAGCCTTCACCGTCTAAAATGATCCACTAGGTTCCCGGCACCTATAGAGACGAGGGTCAGTACCTAATGGAGAGTTGTGGCAGGAGAGCAGACGGGATTGAGGATTCATCCCGATGGGACATTGCAATGTGGTGATCGTATTTATGTTCCTAATGGAGAGTTGCGACATGAGTTGATGGCAGAAACACATAGTTTGGCTTACTCTATACATCCCGGAGGAACTAAGATGTATCGGGACTTACGGCAGTATTATTGGTAGCACGAAATGAAGCGGAAGATAGCTCGTTTCGAGGCCAAGTGTTTGGTATGCCAACAAGTGAAGGCCGAGCACCAGAGGACGGCCGGATTATTGTATCCGCTACCCATTCCGGAGTGGAAGTGGAAGCACATTACAATGGACTTCGTCACAGGATTTCCTCGGAGTCCTAGTGGACGAGATGTGGTATGGGTGATTGTTGATAGACTTACCAAATCGGCCCACTTCTTACCTTTTAGAGTGGGACAGTCCACAGAAGTTTTGGCGGATATGTATATAAAGCAAATAGTGAAGCTACACGGTGTACCAGTTAGCATCGAGTCGGATCGTGACTCGCAGTTTACCTCTCACTTTTGGAGGAGTATGCAGGACAGTTTGGGTATGCGTTTGAAGTTTAGCTCGGCGTATCATCCGCAGACAGACGACCAGTCAGAGCATACTATTCAGACGTTAGAGGATATGTTGAGAGCGTGTATGCTTAACTTTGGCGGATCATGGGAAGACCACCCTCATCTTGTGGAGTTTTCTTATAATAATAGCTATCAAGCGAGCATTCAGATGGCTCCGTTTAAAGCATTGTATGGTAGAAAGTGTCGATCTCCTGTCTCTTGGAGCGACATTGGAGAACGACTGATATTGGGGCCCAAGTTGGTTTTGAGTACAGTGGAGAAGGTCAAGAAGATACAAGACCACCTGCGAGCAGTGCAGGATCGTCAGAAGCAGTAGGCAGATAATAGTCATCGACCCTTGGAGTTCAGGGAAGGCGACCATGTGTTCTTGAAGATATCCCCCACTAGGGGCACGATTCGATTCGGAGGACGTGGCAAGTTGAGCCCAAGATACATCGGCCCTTTCAATGTCTTGGAACGTGTTGGAGAGGTTGCCTATAGATTGGTATTGCCACCGTCGCTTGAGTACATGACGTATTCCATGTGTCGCAGCTGATGCGATACGTGGCGGACAGCAGTCACGTGCTCGATCACTCCGAGATCACCGTTGGACCGAGTTTGTTGTACCAAAAGCAACCAGTAGGTATCCTTGATCGCCGAGTGAAGGTATTGCGGAATCAATCTATACCGTTGGTTCGCGTGGCATGGAAGCATCACTCACCAGGAGAGTCTACTTGGGAGCGCGAGGACGACATCCGAAATCGTTACCCATATTTTTTTGAAGACCAAGGTACATTTTTGTGTTAGATACTTAATATTGCATTGCATTCGACCCCCTACCGTAGTTTAATTTCGAGGACAAAATTCCATTAAGTTGGGTAGGATGTAAACCCACTATATTTTATATAAATTTATTTAATTTATTTTTATTTATAGTATATATTTTTATAAGGAATTTATTTGTATAGGGGAGTATATTGAAAAAGTGGTGTATATATATTTGTATACATATATGATATATTGTTTGCAAAGGTTGGTGGTAATACACTATTGAATATATAGAGTTTAGAAATTTACTTATAATTTTATTTAAATTTTTATAAACTTATATATGTTATATATAACCTGCTATCTAAGCACATATATATGGAGTTGAGGAATTTTTATTTGTAATTTTGATATGTGTATATATATATATGTAGATTTATGTAAAATCTTAGATATAAGCATATATATATATATACACATAAGTAGTATTATATATATATATATATATATATATATATATATATATATATATATATATATATATATATATATACTTCGTCCACAGTACAGTTCCAAGGAACAGTGCTGCTGTGTTTCCGAACCCACCCGAATTGCTCGGATGAGTAATTCGTGTTCGACCAATTATTGGTCAATCTCGACCAAATCTTTTCATGTGTGATCCTTTCTGGATTCTCTACTAATCCAAAACAAGAATTGATCAAACTCGTTAACCTAAACCCACAAGGAATCAGATAGGTTATCGACCAATAATAGGTTTTTTTTTATCTCGTAGAGGTATAAATGCTAGCGGAGGAGAATTATCTTAAATTCTCTCGTGAAACCCCAACTCTCCACCCCAGAGCAACCACTACATACCCACGCCCCGTCTCAACCACCTGTATGGCCTCCAGTTCGCTGGAGGATCGTTGGAACAGTCGTCGACCGAAGACAGTGGACCGAGAACAGAGCAACTCTGTTCTGAGTAATCAGCCAGGTACTCAAGTTTTGGCCTCAATTTCTCCTGTTATGTTCGATCATTTTTGAATCTACAAATTCCTATTAGCAGACATATTGATCCCCTTCGAGATCCCTCAGATGAATCTCGAAACGACTCTCTGACATGCCCAAAAAATCGAGGCAAAGCTAGCCCCAAACCTGTCCTAAAACATAACAGTGAAGCAACCCAAACCCCTACTTTGGAAGGGAATTTTCGAGCAGTAAATGTCAATTTTATGAAAACAAACTTGGAACAGTCATAGACAACATATACACGATTGAAACCTCTTTCGTAGTTCGTGATTTCATTAATGCAATGCAAAATTATTCAGGGTTAAAAATTAGAAAAAAAATTAGTTTAAAACTGTTAAAAAATTTAGAAACATGTCTGATACGGCGTGCGTCCCGACAAATCGGGCGACGTGGTCACGCACGATACGCATCGAAAGGAGCGTATGGATATTGCCGATGTGTGAGAACTGACGGGCCTCAATTTTGTTGCGTGTGCACGACGAAATCAATGCGTATCCGTCAAGATACCCCCGTATCGACGTTTTGCAAACTTGACCATAACTTCGTGCACGTTCGTCGGATCGACACAAAACTTGTGCCACCGAATCGAAATTCTGGTCATATATGTCAAGTTTGGTTCGATTCTGAGAAGGTTGATCGGAACGCCAAAATTGACGGGCCCGCAACCCGATCCAACGGACAATTTTGTGCACGGCTCATCGGAATCCAAAATTGGACATACCGTTGGGTTCGTCTCCTCAAACCGGATCCATAGACATGTAGTTTGACGGCTTTAGAGACCGTAGACATTGGCACACATTTTGGTGCAAAGTGGATCCAACGACGGACATCGTTTTGACCCGAAATTATGATTTTGTCCCTGTTCCAAAATTTGATTTTCGGACAGGCATTTCCTAGAGATATCTTTTATACCAGAAACGTTTTTGATGTTTGTTTCAGCATCCGGAGTCATCTGTGAATTGTGAGTTTTTGGTGCTGCCGCTTGCGATTGTTGGATTGCCTTTCTCGAACCACAGGCAAGTATACCTTGCCTTAGTTTCTGATTATGCTCATTTATTTTTAGTATATTTTATTATTGCATGTTCCTTTCTTTTATTTGTCATTTTGTTTATATTGTGCGTTCAAGTTATACTTGGGTACAAGCGACTAGATTTAGTCATTTTCGTTATTTTATATTTTATTATGCATGTCGACCTAGTGTTAGACGACCACCTTATGAGTGTGGAATATTTTTATCTCTCCTATGGCCTTGACACATGTGTATCACGAGATGAGTGAGTTCATATAGGACACGGACCTGCGTACTCGACTGGCCATCTATACGTATGGGTCGTACGACGGATAGGAGGTAACTGCTACTAGTGTGTCGAGTTAGAAGCCGTAGCAGTTGCCAACTGGACAGGCTGTGGATACATCTTGGATAGGAGCATCGGAGGAAGGGGACAGCTACTAGCGTAGGGGATACATTTACTTTTTACACACATTTGTGGGCCGATAGTGACTCGTATGAGCGCTACTTTCTGCCCCTTGCCGATAGTGACTCGGATGAGTGCTACTTACTGCCATTCTTTATTTACTCTGCTGATCCTACAGTCCCTGCATAGAACGTTGTCCTCAAAGTGCATCTCATATAGACGGTTAGGAGATCCTGTAGTGTCATAGTTGCATGTTTACACATTCAGTTATTTTGGCATGTTTTTCTGTATCTTGTTACGTACCTCTGAGGACCTGGTGATCTCTCCAGGATTAGACGAGCAGGAATATCCCCAGGAGTATGGAGCAGCTTTGGATCCTTCTTACGTCGATGATGAGGCATCTCCCACTGATATTTAGTTTTCATCTTTATTATTTGAGACTATGTAGTGGACATTTTTTTATCCTCATCTTACTGTTTTGAGGAGGTTGGACTCCATTTAGTTGAGACTATTTTTCTTAGCTGTTTGGAGTGGGTATATCCACCCGGCTATCTCTTGACTTCTTTTATTATTAAGACTTATTATTCATTTTGTGTTGAGTTGTGGATGAGATATAGTTATTTACATTGTGGCTTGTCATGTTATATTATTTACAGCTTATGTACAAATACGAGGATACCACATATTGGTGTATTCTTCGTATATATGCAGCTGGCATGCTGACGTACTTAGTCCTATGTATTATGGGACTGGGGCGTTACATGTACTGTGAGCGGCCGTAACCAATCTCATCATAAATCAACAGTAGTAAATTATGTGAATGTACTATATTGATTTTTGATCTTCTATCTTATCTTAGGGTCCATTAACAATTCATATTGATAAGAAACATAAGAAGCATACATTGATGTTAGAAACATAAGCAATTTATATTGTTCTAACATAATCTATTTATATCGTTCACCAATTTGGTGAATCTTACCCACGGTCGATAGCCATCCCTGTATATTTATGAGTAACACTTACTCTTACCTGCATAAGATATTGTTAGCTATGCCACCTGTCTATATGAAGGTCACTGGCGACACGCCATCTTGGACCGTATTCCAGGTATGCGGCGTCCCTTGCAGTGTGGGTAGCTAGCCCCACTGAAGGTCCCGTATACCGATGCCAGTACGTCGGCACCAATCCTTGTTCCCCATAGGATAAATCGGGTCCGTAGCCTCGGAGTACCGTTCTAGGAACTACCTTGTGCACAAGTTGTCCATGACCATGCACTTAATGCAACTTAACTAATAAGAGACATAACATGCATGATAATAACATCTTCCACACGTAAGTCGTAGTCCTCATTTCATCCTGCCAACTTGTCGTCTTACCATCTTACCATCTTGCTTCGAGCCATAGGCTCGCATATTCGTTTATCCAACCAAGGGACTATTCATTTGTGTTACCAATCTTCCGAATCAAAGTCCGATATACTTATCGCCTAGTGTTTGGGACTTTGTATCACCTGTTCAATAATTTATATCGCAGCATACAAGACATCATTTGATTTGCAACATAAGCCTAGCCATGTGATAATTTATCTTTCATTATCTTTTCTGAGTTATTACTAGGCATCTTTTATTAAGCACCGAATGCAATAACAAGTCTGCCTTTGATATGCACGAAGATTAAGGATCGTCGAAGGATCAAGCCACTCACTTGTTGGTGAATTGTCGAGAGGAAGGTCTTCCACGCAACGTCAAGCTCGGTTCACTGTGTTAGCACCTGCATTGGCACCAACGTTCGGTCAGCATACTTCTTCTCTTTCTTCCAGTGATTCGATATGAATGCGCAGACAGTAAAAGTAAATCCATGAAAACATTCATCGAAATTAATCACAAAAATGTGCACAAAAGCCAACAGCGAAAGCGACATCGAAAACCAGCAGGACTACGGTATCGGGGCAAGCGACTCTTATATAGAACTCTGCCCCCAAGATGCGCGCCACTGCATCTTGGACATCATTTCAAAAGAGACCAATCCATAACGAGGAAAGGATCTCAATTCATTATCTCGCGATCCTGGTAAAGTTTCTCCAATCTCATCCGACTCGGCCATTCGACTGCTAGCTCGATCCGTGCTCCGTAACGGGATCAGGGCACTATATATTAATACACTAACAAAAAGTTTCATTCCCGAAACTTAAACACAAACCCGCCTAAGTCAAATAACGAAGGAAACTTTTCCTTCATATCCACTTCAAGCTCCCAAGTCGACTCCTCAACGGAATGATTCCGCCAAAGCATTCAAACCAAAGGAACAACTCGATTCCGCAAAACTTTATCCTTTCTGTCCAAAATCTGCACGGGCTCTTCAACATAAGACAAGTTAGCTTGCAGTTCCAATCGACCAAAGTCTACCACATGACTTATATCATGCATATACTTCCGTAGTTGAAAAATATGGAAGACATCGTGCACTTCAGCCAATGCCGGTGGTAATGCGATCTGATAGGCAACTGGGCCGACTCGCTTAAGGATTTCAAACGGGCCAACAAATCTCGAACTTAGTTTTCCCTTCACAGCGAATCGCATAAATCCGTGCATCGGTGATACTTTCAAAAATATATGATCGCCCACCACGAATTCTAATGGTCGACGATGAGTATCCGTATAACTCTTCTGCCGACTTTGTGCCACAAGTAACTTCTCTCGAATCATGCGGAGCTTCTCGATGGCCTGTTCCACCATCTTTGGACCAAGTACTTGCCGTTCATCGACTTCATCCCAACAAATTGGAGATCGACATTTTTGCATGTACAATGCTTCATACGGAGCCATCTGTATACTCGACTGGTAAATGTTATTGTAGGCAAGTTCTGCTAGCGGCAAGTGAGTGTCCCAACTGGTTTTCAAATTAATTGCACAAAGCCGTAGCTTGTCCTCAAGGTTCTGGTCCACTCTCTCGGTCTGGCCATCAGTTTGTGGATGGTATACAGAACTAAAATTCAATTGCGTCTCCATAGCTGAGTGTAAGCTGCGCCAAAATCGTGACTCAAATCTTCCATCCCGATCCGACACTATTGATGCTGGCACCCCATGTAACCGGACAATTTCATCCAAATATAGCTGAGCTAACCGATCAACGCTCCAAAAGATTTTGATTGCGATGAAATGTGCCAACTTAGTTAATCGATCAACGATGACCCAAATCGTATCATTTCCTTGCTGCGTCTTCGGCAAGCCAACTATGAAATCCATGGTTATATGATCCCATTTCCATTCTGGGATGGCGAGGTTCTGCATCTCCCCGTCGGGCCTCTGGTGTTTTACCTTGACTTGTTGGAAAGCCATACATCGGGAGACAAAGAGGGCCCCATCTAGTTTCATTCCGTGCCACCAAAAGGTCGTACGTAAATCTTTATACATTTTTGTACTTCCCGGGTGCAACGAATACTTGGCGTAGTGAGCCTCCATCAAGATTTCTTTCCGGAGTTCTTCATCCTTCGGGACACATAGCCTCCCTTTGAGTCGCAACGAACCATCCTCGTGCTTGGTGAAGTCACATGCTTCACCCTTTTCCATCATCCCGTCAATCTTTATCAAGAATTCATCCATCCTCTGTATTGTCTTAATCTTTTCTAACAAACACGGGTCAAGTTAAAGTTGAGCCAATTATGCATTTCGACCACGAGTTTGGAGCTCAATTCCCATGCTCTCTAACTCTTCCAGTATCTGTTTGTCAACACTAATTGATCCCACAAAGTTCTGACTTAACGCATCCGCTGTAATGCCCCGCTCCGCACGGCACATTACGCTGAGACGTTAACTCAAAGAGTCACGTTGACCGAATGAAATGTATCGATACGAATCGATACGAGAGTTACATTGTCCCGAACAATGCATCGAACTAAGTCGATGCAAAGAGTTACATTGTCCCAAAGAATGAATCGAGTTGAATCGATGCGAAGCGCTACATTGTCCCCAAAGGATAAATGCGTTGAGTTGGCTCGAAGATTCTAAGGAATCAAATCTACCCAAGACACAAGTCTGAATCGATACAAGTATTGATTTTAGTTGGTTTCATGTGCAGGCTATCCGTTTACACAGAAATATTAGAGGTCGATATTTTGCCTCATTCGTAACGGATCCGCAAAACCAAATCACCGCCTCACAACGGGCTGGGACTTGGGTACGGTAGTCCGGAATCGATCGAGTAGTTTAATGAAACAATAAGTGATCGAATGGCTAAGTCAGAAGATTTGGTCGTACAACAAAATTATGAAATCGAACCGTATCGACTCGGCAAACAACAAGGCGTATCGGCTTAAGGTGGGAGCACTGACTCTTCTTTTTACTCCTTCATGCCTAAGTAAGAATGTATCATTGTATGCTAAGTTAATCTATCGACGCCACGGGCGTGGTCCGATAGGAAGATAAATTATAGTGTGCGTTGAACACTAGTTAGAATAATTGAAATAAAACGTGCATCAAATGCACGAGTCGCTAGGGAATATTGGATATCGCAAAGGCGAGCACCTCGGTACTCAAGCCACAAGAACATGGGATAACTGTATTCGGCAAGTGCCTTCGTGCACGAGATATTCTGTGCCTTCGTGCACGAGTTACAAAGGCTAGCACATTGAAAGATTATGAAGGCGAGCGCCCTAGCGTGCAAGCCACAAATATTAAACATTAAGGCTAAGAACATAGAATTATGGTATCGAGGCGTGCATCGCATGCACGACTCGAAGAAATGAGAACAATCATGTCAAAGCGTGCCCACATGCACGAGAATCATAAAAGATGGCTTTATTGCGAAGAGAACAGTTGTGGCATGAAGGTGACGGAACTGTCAGATGTGACATGATGCCCCGAAAAGTGCTCGGGACCTTCGAGTCATTCGGTTGACGAACATTGAGTTGAGGCATAATGCCATTGAACATTGAAACAAAGTATAGAATTGTGAGAACATAGAAAGTTAATGGGAGAAATACGAGATGATAAAGTCTGAGTCTCGGACTCAAGACTATGTTTGGTTGTTTGAATAATAGTACGTTTTATGGTCGAATTGACTTGAGAAAATCATGAGATAATCTTCCGTGCACGGGTGTTTCCTTTGAACGGGTTGCGCCGGGGCACCGGGACCGTTCGGCCTAGGAGGGATATAATCTTTGAAGGGCACACATCTGTAAGACGATTAGTGACCGCTTAGCGAGATGTGAAAAGCTGCAAATGATGGTATGCAGCGAAAGGTTTTCTTAATTGGGATAGCAACCCACTACGAGAGGCGCCAGACTACTCAATTTGAGAAAGAAAAAAAAAAGAAAAGAAAGAAAGAAAAGAAAAGAAAAACCTTTAGTCCATTCTAGCACGGATACGCTAATGACCTTCATATAGTCAAGGAACGATGGGTTGAAAGCGCAGGCACGTATGTATCCTGCACACATAGATCATGCATAAAGAGCACTTATAACATGACAGGGAAGAAATAGGGCGTATTCACCTTACGTTGGTACAAAGGGCGAGTGCGTCTATGTTGGTAAGAAGTCGCGCCACGAAATAGACACGAGATTGCTTGCTTGCTTGCCTATTCAATTCGAATAACATGCTTGCCATGATAACATGCTTTACCGCTTTCGAATATGCCATAAAATCGACCCTAAGGAGAATATAGCAAGATCATAAGCTAAGTTGCATAATTCAACATAAATACTAAATGTCGGTTTAGAAAGTAGGTCTTCTCATTAGCACATGCGAGGACGAGCAATTTTTTGGGTCGGGATGTGACAAATTGGTATCAGAGCTCTAGGCTCAATTTCCTCAGGGCGCTTGCTTCATTACAATTCTAAAAGTTTCCTACCACCATCAAATCACTCTTAACTCTACTCGATGCTGCACTGGATGTTCCATACAATAAGTCTAGTACAAATCTTGTAATTTTGCCGCATGTATTTTAGAAATTACATGATGTTTGCTGAGAAAGATCGTGAAGCGTTTCGATACATTGAGTGCAACGAGCTGTGAAATATTGTTGCTGCAAGTGCAATAAGTTGAAAAATGTGAAATGAGATGTTCGATGTTACAATGCAACAAAGTTGAATGGAAAATGAAATGTTGCATGAAGTACAACGAGAAAAATAAAAAGTTGCATGAAGTGTAACGAGTCAAATAAAATGTTGCTATATCAAATTACAACGAGTTGAAGTGTGAATGATGCGTGAAAGGATAATAAAAGTTGATATTGAATGTGTTGAACGGATTCGAGCATTGGCTTTGAATGTCACAGATAAATACTTGTACGAGGTGCAATGATTATCAAAAATAAATCATTGCACAAAGTACAATGCATATCAGAAAGAAAATGTTGCATGCTGTGCAATACGTGTCGGAAGTAAAATTGCTGTAGGGAGTACAACGGATATCAAAAATAAATCGTTGCACACGGTGCAACGGAGGGAAACAAAAAGTCATAAATCGATAGACACGAATCGTTCGACAGCGCACCGAATTTGAACTTATATTGGCGAATGTACACATTAGCTGAATTGTGTCGGATTTTGATTAATTCAAAGTTACGGTTGTGATCAAGCACGATCACTGCGAAAATCGTGAGTCGGAAGAGATTGTTGGTTCATATCGAGTATGATACGACAAAAATGGCTTGATTTTGAGTGGTATATGCCATACCACATGTGCAATGAATGGCTCGATTCAGAGTGGTATATGTTATACCACTTGTGCCATGGATTCCATCGACGCGATGTGAGATTTGCAGAAATTTTGACCGCAACGAACAGAGGAGTACCGAGACTCGATTAGAAAATTTGTATGATGATGTGTTGATACAAGTATTCTCCAAAAATTGGTTGGGACGATAAGGCGAGACTCGTATCAATAAATGATACGTCGGATGGAAATTATAAGTCGGTCGGACGACTGAGACTAACAAAACGATTATGCCTTGAGGCAATGACCGGATCGATCCGATAGGAAACTTTAAGTTATAAACGAGTCACACGACTTGCGATCTCGATGAAAATGTTGGGCGATACAAATTATAATCGAATCGCATGACTTACAATCTCGACAAAAAATTTAGAATACACAAATGATAATCGAATCGCATGACTTACGATCTCGATAGAAATGTTAGCCGATGCTAAGTGTAATTGAATCGCACGACTTGCAGTTTTAATGAAAACATTGGTTGATTTGGATAGCCGTGCCTAAGAAAGATAGTAGGTTATGTCGAGACGATACTCACTGTGGGTACGACGTCGAAAAATTGGTAACTTGGTTACGCGATCGAAGTATAACGGAATGCAACGAATCGAGAAATGATTCGAGACGTTCGAAAAAGTTTATGGAGAACTTGGACGTATACAATGCAAGTTGTCGACGTTGAAACAGATTCAAAGTTGACCCTTACGATATCAAAATTAATATGACATATTGAGATCGATACGTAAGAAAACGTAAGCACGATGTGAGAATACAAAATGGAGCGTACCTCGCGCTATCAAAATTTTGTAAATAACAATAAGAGAATGAACGAACTGGTTGATCATGAACTTTGTGATTGATCAAGATGAGATTATAAGTCATCGACGATCATTCGATGCATATAGCATCTCGTGTGTCGACCAAAAATAAGATATACTCGAACTCAATGTGAGTAGATGCTTTGTGAATTGCAAAATCATCGACGGTAGTGCATGACGTTACTCGAAGGACAGTTGCGCATAAGTTGCGCCGATAGAAATAGTTTCATCCGAATTGGGTAGTCGCATAGAAATCGTTCGAACGTGATTTGGCTCCAAAATAATATAGCATGGTTCGTAGTAACTGTCCTTCGTTAATGATCCACAATTATCGAGCGTAGCTTCAGAGCAGCTGACCCTAGAAGACTTGACCGCCAAATCAAGTTGAATGTTGCAGACCGTAAGATGACCCATGCGATATCGATAACAAATATAATATGGTACATGTTGATGATAAGTCTAGGCGATTTGAGAATCATGCTATGCACGAGAGCGAGCGGTAAGAGAATATCTTATAAGTTATTTCATTAGATTTGGATTCACCTTGCAATTGAGCTTGCGGAAAATGAACTTATATTCAATGTTGCGAGACGGACAAGTTGGGAATTTGGCTAGTGAATTCCTACTCGTTAGGAATCGAACGTAAGAGCATCGTAGAGACTTTGAGTCAAAGTTATTGTTGCCTTGAGCACCGTCGCCTCGAGTAAATTTTTGTGTCGGATAGATTGTGGCCTTTGTGCAATGTCAATTTAAGGTTGCGTCGGGAGAATCTAAGCAGGGTGTCTAAGTAAGTCACCTAGTGGGCATAGCCCTGAGTGTTGATGTATTTGTAAGTCAACAAAGGAAATCGTATCGAGATAAGTTGCATTGCCAAACTTCAGAAATAGTTGGACAACGACTTCAAACGCAAGGCGTTGCGAAGGATCGTTACGATCGGATGCGCGACGGCTCGACACGATGCATAGAATTGATGGTCTATACAAACTTACGAAACGGGAAATGAAATTTTGAATCGCGTCGCATGCGACGACTTTGTTGATTGAATCACGTATGTATCGAATATACATATGCGATAAAATTTCGAGAAAAGTCGCTAAAGATAAGTCCGATCGAGAGTACGAGATGGTAATAATTGGATTGAAATTTACCTGTCAGCTTTGTTCCAATTTTCTACCACTGGGCTTGGCTGAAATACACATATTTTAGGACGCCCTGGATAGGTGTACGATCCAAAATCGAGTTGTATACAAAATTCAAATCGAGCTGCAGGAAAGACTTTGAAATATTAATGAAAAGCTTACAAGATAGTGTGAAACTGAACAACATTGGTGGGACAAGATCGTAAAATGATCTATAAAACACTTAATCGAAGTGTTAGTTTTGGTTCGACGATGAACCTTGTTTTGAGTGGTATATTCTGTAATGTTCCGCTCCATACGGCGTATTACGCTGAGACGTTAACTCAAAGAGTCGCATTGACCGAATGAAATGTATCGATGCGAATCGATACGAGAGTTACGTTATCCCGAGCAATGCATCGAACTAAGTTGATGTGAAGAGTTGCATTGTCCCAAAGAATGCATCGAGTTGAATCGATACGAAGCGCTGTATTGCCCCAAAGGATAAGTGCATTGAGTCGGCTTGAAGATTCTAAGAAATCAAATTGACCCAAGACGTAAGTCCGAATCGATGCATGTATTGATTTTAGTTGGTTTCATGTGCAGGCTATCCGTTTACACAGAAATATTAGAGGTCGGCATTTTGCCTCATTCGCAACAGGTCCGCAAAACCAAATCACCGCCTCGCAACGGGCTGGGACTTGGGCACGGTAGGCCAGAATCGATCGAGTAGTTCAATAAAACAAGAAGTGCTCGAATGGCTAAGTCAGAAAATTTCGCCGTGCAACAAGGTTATGAAATCGAGCCGCATCGGCTCGGCAAACAATAAGGCGTATCGGCTTAAGGTGGGAGGACTGACTCTTTTTTTATTCCTTTATGCCTAAGTAAGAATATATTATTGTATGCTAAGTTAACCTATCAACGCCACAGGCGTGGTCTGATCGGAAGATAAATCATAGTGCGCGTCGAACACTAGTTTTAACAATTGAAATAAAACGTGCATCAAATGCACGAGTCGCTAGAGAACATTGGATATCGCAAAGGCGAGCGCCTCGGTGCACAAGCCACAAGAACATGGGATAACTGTATTCGGCGAGGGCCTTCATGCACGAGCCATTCTGTACCTTCGCGTACGAGTTACAAAGGCTAGCACATTGAAATATTATGAAGGCGAGCGCCCTAGTGTGCAAGCTACGAACATTGAACATTAAGGCTGAGAACATAGAATTATGGTATCGAGGCATGCATCACATGCACGACTCAAAGAAATGAGAACAATCGTGTCAAAGCGTGTCTACATGCACGAGAATCATAAAAGATGGCTTCGTTGCGAAGAGAACAGTTGTGGCATGAAGGTGACAGAACTGTCAGATGTGACATGATGTCTCGAAAAGTGTTTGGGACCTTCGGGTCGTTCAGTTGACGAACATTGAGTTCAGGCATGATGCCATTGAACATTGAAATGAAGTATGGAATTGTGAGAACATAGAAAGTTAATGGGAAAAATACGAGATGATAAAGTATGAGTCTCGGACTCAAGACTATGTTTGGTTGTTTGAATAATAGTGCGTTGCATGGTCGAATGGACTTAAGAAAATGATGAGATATTCTCCCGTGCACGGGTGTTTCCTTCAAACGGGTTGCACCGGGGCACCGGGAACGTTCGGCCTAGGAGAGAGATAATCTTTGAGGGGCGCACATCCGTAAGATGATTAGAGATCGCTTAGCGAGATATGAAAAGCCGCAAATAATGGTATGCAACGAAATGTCTCCATAATAGGGATAACAACCCACTACAAGAGGCGCCAGGCTACCCAATTTGAGAAAGAAAAGAAAGAAAAGAAAGAAAGAAAAGAAAAAGAAAAGAAAAGAAAACCTTTAGTCCATTCTAGCGCGGATATGCCAATGACCTTCATATAGTTAAGGAATGACGGGTTGAAAGCGCGGGCATGTATGTATCCTGCACACATAGATACTGTATAGAGAGCACTTATAACATGACAGAAAAGGAATGCGACGTATTCACCTTGCGTCGGTGCAAGGGCGAGTGCGTCTATGTTGGTAAGAAGTCGTGCCACGAAACAAACACGAGATTGCTTGCCTGGTTGCCTATTCAATTCGGATAACATGCTTGCCACGATAGCATGCTTTACCGCTTTCGAATATGCCATGAAATTGACCCTAAGGAGAATATAGCAAGATCATAAGCTAAGTTGCATGATTCAACATAAATACTAAATATCGGTTTAGAAAGTAGGTCTTTTCATCAGTACATGCGAGGACGAACGTATTGATCCCCCACCAGCTGTCATGTAGGGTGCAGGGAATGGATTCGCGACAAAGCTTCGTTTAATCGCGCAGAGGCATGGAATGCCGTAGCTTTTGAAGTGTGCGATCGCGTTGACGCTCGGACTTGCAATAGGATTGATGCGGCCGAGATATAGAAGGCATGATGTATGGAAGGGTGAAATCATTTATGGGCAAGAGAGAACTTGAGTGATGTAGCCAATCTGACAAATTCAGTTAGGCTATTAAAAGCCTTTGTAATCTCAGTTCATTATCAATAAAGAGAATTGTTTCGTATACTCTGTTTTCTTCTGTTTGCTAATATCAAATCAAGGATAACCATTTAAGAACTTGTCATCTTACCTTGTACGAGTGGAAATCCAGACTCGTACGGCATCACGCCCCAGCAAGGACGATGATTCGGATAAATCGATGTGAGGACGAGCAATTTTATGGGTCGGGACGTGACATCCGCCACCACATTGTCCTTTCCTGGGGTGTACACGATCGTTAGGTCGTAGTCTTTTATTAGTTCCAACCAACATCTTTGTCGCAAATTTAGATCTTTTTGAGTAAAAATGTACTTCATGCTCTTATGATCAGTGAAGATCTCGCAAGCCACTCCGTACAAGTAGTGCCGCCATAATTTCAATGCAAATACTATCGCTGCCAATTCCAAATCATGCGTTGGATAATTTTTTTCATGCGGCTTAAGCTGTCTCGAGGTATACGATATCATTTTTCCTCTCTGAGTCAATACACATCCCAAACCCAATCCGGACGAATCACTGTATATCTGAAATCTATCGACGCCGTCTTTAAGTGCAAGGATTGGAGCTGACACGAGACGTTGCTTCAGATTTTGAAATCTAGCCTCGCACTCATCAGTCCAATCAAATGCAACTCCCTTCTGGGTTAGCCGAGTTAAAGGCGCTTCCACCTTTGAAAAATTCTTGACAAACTTCCTGTAGTAGCCTGCCAAGCCGAGAAAGCTTCGGTTCTCGCTCGCCGACGTGGGTTGCTCCCAATCCACTACGGCTTCAATTTTCTTTGGGTCAGTAGACACACATTCTGCCGAGATAACGTACCCTCGGAACGACACGCTACTCATACAAAATTCACATTTACTCAACTTGGCATAGAGTTGATTTTCCCGTAGAGTCTGTTGTTTATGAAAAACAAAAGAGGATTTGATTTCTACAAACTGAGAAAGAGTACAAAAAGAGTACAATTGATTTCTGGGGAAGTACAACTATAGAAATCTGATCAGAAGACGATCACTTTATTCTTTGGATGATATGATATCGAAGACACGAGCCTCTGGAGAATGCAACAGCACTTTAGTAGGAGATTATGATCATTCGTGATGCTTTAAGACTGATTTGAAACTCTATTTATAGAGTTCTTAAAATAACTATTTATCAGTTATTCTGGGTTGCGTGCACTTCAGGTTGTGCGCCTCCTGCTCACTTGTGCGAGCGGTTACACCAACTGCTGCGGAAGCGAGGCATCGTTTGATTGAGATGCGTGTGGTCGTGGGCAGTGTAGTGGGCACGTTATGCGAAGTTAGTGGTATGCGTGCCACGTAACCCTGCTCTGGATATCAACTATATCACATTGTGCGAGCTTCATCAGGTTGTGCGGAGCGTAATGTAGCAACTTGCGTGAGCGATTGCACCAACTGCTGTGGACACGTGGCATCATTTGAGTAAGATGCGCATAGTCGTGAGCAATGTAGTAGACACATTCAACGAAGTTAGTGGCTGCACACCATGTCACCCTGCTCTGGACGATCGCATTGCGCGAGCTTCATCAGGTTGCGCGGGGACGCAACCTAGCAACTTGCGCTTGGGTTCAACCTCGTGCAACCTGACACGTTACGAAAACTATCGGCTGGCCAAATCTTCTCGAGCACCGTGTTGTACGAGATTCGAACGAATTTTCCTTGATATACGTGCTGTCAGTTATCAGACAATGATGATGCCGTTACAGCTTCTCGAGGAAGTAGGACATGTGGCTCTCGCACAACCTGAGGTTGGCACAACCTATTGATGTAGCGAAACCTATCGATGTGGTGCAACTTGTTGATGTGGCCCCTGAATGAGTGGCGTCCCTTAATTTCTAGCTCCCAATGGGTGGCGTAGCTTGATTTTTAGCCTCTACAATACCCCCTTTAAAGTTTTCGTAACTTGAAAAGACTTCAAAGTTTTGAAATACTTTGAATTTGGAAATTTTGTCTGGGTTGTGCCAGTCAAACTTGAGCCCAACTTTTCAGCATATGTTGCGCAACTGTTTTAGGCTATAAATAGCCGTACACTTTGGGCCTTTCATTCTTTACACATAAAGTGATTTCTCAAAACCCTACCTCATTATCTTCTTCTCGAGCTTCTTCGACCACCGACGAGATTCTTCGAAACTCTGTATCTTCTTCTTCTAGACTCAGAAGCTTCTTCGACAAACCCTAATGGCGCCCAGGAGATTCGATGTTAAGAAAGGAAAGGGCTTGCTGAGCCTTCATCTCGCGCTACATCATGCAGAGAGCAGCGACGTGCGTGTCAGTACATTTCGTCTTCGTCACGACGAGAGACTGTCAACCCGACCATGGAAGGTGAGCATTTTGATCATTGATCCATGCATCGATCGTATCAACCAAATCTTTTTTAGGGTTTTTGGTTTGATCTGTTCATCGTGCGCCTTCTCTTTTTAGAGTTCGGTTCACTTTCTGACTCACGCCACCCTTTTTAGGGTTTGGTTGTTATCACTCACATAGTGTTCAAACTGTGTTATGCGATGTGGCACACCAGAGATGTTGCGCTATACAGATGCGATGCAACACAGATGTTGTGCTATACAAAATATGGCACAACACAGATGCTGCGCGATATAAAATGTGGCACAACACAGATATTGTGCCATATAAAATGTGGCACAATACAGATGTTGTGTATACAAAATGTGGTACAACACAGATGCTGCGCAACATAGAAGTTTCGTGCAACCTGATGTCTTGTACATATCGATCGAAATTCATTTTAAGAAAGAAGCGCCTGTTGGAACCCTTCTATCTATAAATTCACTAACTTCTCCTTTTTCATCATTTTTTTTGCAGAGAATCGGTTGGCAAGATTCTTAAGAACTGGTATCAGCGATCTTTGACGCTATGGAGCTGAACCACCTTGACACACACATCAGAGAGCTCAGAACTCTTTATGTTTAAAAGTGCTTCCTCGAGATCGTAGGAAGGACCTTTATACATGAGAGTTGGATGGTGGAGACACATAATTAGGAATCGTATCACAAAGGTGATCTCATTCCTACTTCTCACGAAGGGTCGTCGTTTCTGCACCAGTTGTATTGACAGCAACTTGTCTTCGAGCTGTTGTACTCTGTCGTTCTTCTCTCGTCTTTCTGAAAGAGAAGACCAGAGTTGATTTCGTTGCCTTGCTCGCTGCTTCAGGTTGAGTCGACAAGGAACTGGCACCAACAAGAAGATCCAAGGATGTAATAGACCTCCATTTATTATATTTAGAATAAAAATCTGAGATGTAATAGATTTCCATTAAGATGTATCTATGTTTTTAAAGAAGGAATAAAGAATATATTTTTTTCTCCTCTTTATGACTTGATTTGATGTGATGATATAGAAAATAAAATTCAGAGGTAATGTGGACGTGAACTCATTTGTCTATTGATGATCTTAAAATAAGCTAGGACTCAAAGACAGGATATTATATCTAAAAAGATGATATTTGTGATAATACGGATTTATCATAAAAATAAGATACCTTTTAAAATAACTAGATTTCAAAAGACAGAATTGATGATTTGGATGGACTCCACGGAGGATTTTGAGTATTTATTATATGCGGCTTTATAAACAATAATAAATGTAGGCCTATTCGCAAAATGAATAGAGATGAAAAGATTGATGAATGAATAAGCATGACATTTCAAAGAAAGGTCGTTTCGGTTCCCGCGACAGACAATAAACGGAGACCTATTCACGAGATGAAAAGGGATGAATGAAGAAACATGCATTTTCGAGGAAAGGTTGTTTCGATTCCTGAGACAGAATGTTTGGCCTTTCTGTCTATAAATATTGCAAAACTTTTGAGAGTGTTATCCACACCTATCCCTTCATCACAAATGTCTTCCGAAGAAGCACCCAAGGAGGCTGAGGCCATCCCAAAGATCGAAGCCGCCATTGACACTCATTCCGACGAGCCTTCGCCATCCATTCAGCCAGAAGTGGGAGAAAGCTCGGTTGTTCCTGAATCAAAATAGGACATTCTTGCCAAACTGGTGGAGCCTGGAAGTCCTGCCGAGGAAGAATCTCTGAGGAAGGCTGCTTGTGAACTATTAGTGTCATCGAACAATAATGTCTTCGAGCTTCTTGTGAAATATGTTTTCAATCAAGAGGGCTCTGGTCCTCGTTAATTTTATATATTTCCTTCTGTCTGAGTTATGCAATAAAAGGAATTTTATTTACATTCTGATTCTCTGTGTTGATATCTCTTTGTCTTCAAACATGATATTTCTTGAGAAATTTGCCATTAATGGACATCATGGCGACTCGGCCATCCATACCAGTCAATTGATAAGCTCCGTTAGAGAAAACTTTGCTTACAACGTAGGAACCTTCCCACTTCGCTTCGAATTTGCCTTTGCTCATGTGCGTCATAGTCATAGGACGCCTGACGGTTAGAACTAGTTCTACTTTCTGAATTGTTCGAACTTTGACTTTACGGTTGAAGGCTTTTAATAGACGAGCTTGGTATAACTCAATATGTTGTTGAGCTATGAGCCGTTTCTCGTCAAGCGCTTCAAGCTCCTGAAGTCTCAGACGATTATTTTTTTTAGTTGTGAGTTTATTGGCAATGGCAATCCTTAGGGAAGGGATCTGGATTTCCAATGGTAAGACGATCTGGCATCCAGATACCAAAGAGAAAGGTGTGCAGCCTGTAGGAGTACGTACGGTAGTACGACAAGCCCACAGACATTCTCCAAGCTTTTCTCTCCAGTTCCGTTTGTTAGTAGAAACAAACTTCTTGAGGAGTTTAATGATGGTCTTGTTAAATACTTATGCCAACCCGTTAGCTGCAGGATTGTAAGCTGTAGAAGCAATATTATTGATTCTATTGTCATCGCAGAATAGAGTGAACTTCTGACTGATGAATTGTGGCCCATTATCATGAATGACTCGTCGACGAACACCGAATCTGTAGATCACATGATGCTTAATAAAATTGATAACACTGCTTGTCTTGACCTGAGCTAGAGGTATAACTTTGGCCCACTTTGAGAAATAATCAGTTATGGCCAATATGAACCGATGTCTTCGAGAGAGGGAGGGTTAATAGGACCAATGACATCCATGCCCCAAGCTTCAAAGGGCCATGATGCTGCCGTCGGGTAAAGAAATTCTGATGGTTGATGGATGAAGTCAGCATGGATTTGACATTCTCGGCACTTTCTTGCATACTCGATTGCATCAGATACCATCGAGGGCCAATAGTAGCCCATACGGCGAATACGATCCTGTAGTTTAGGACCAGGTTGATGTGCGCCACAAACACCGTCATGAGCTTCACAAAGTATTTGTTTTGCTTCCTCTCCTACGAGACAGCGTAGGAGTAAGCCGTCAAACGTTCGTCGGTAGAGTGTCTTTGTAGCATAATTATAATAGAATCTGAGTGACCGCCGACGAATTATTGTAGCCTCCTTAGGATCTTCGGGTAAGATATCATGGACCACGAAGTCTATAAAAGGAGTCCTCCAATCTTTACTGATAGTACAAATTTCAACCGAATTGTTGAATTCCATGTTTGAGTTGTTGACTTCAATATTTAAGTTATTCTCGACGCAAAATAACTCTCTATTAATGATGACGATCACTTGTCGCCTTCTTACTAGAATTGTTAACACTGCTACAAGATTAGCGAGTGCATCAGCCTCTGTATTACACGTTCGGCGTTTATGCTTGTTGAATAAGCCTTTGAATGAAGTAGCCATCATGATCGATGCATCATGATATGGGACCAGATCTTGATGTCGAACTTCGTACGTACCTCTAACTTGGTTGACAATCAGTTTTGAGTCTCCGTAAACTTTAAGATACTCAATATCTAATTATTTAGCCAATTAGAGATCAATGAGCAGAGCGTTATATTCAGCCATATTATTGGAACACGACTCATCTAAAGAATAAGATCTTTGAATAGCTAACACTTCTGGTGAGACGAGGACGATTCCAACTCCAGCAACAATAGCACCTTTTGGTCCGATTCTCGACGCACCATCAAAGAATAGATGCTATGTAAGAATTTCTTCTGAAATCATATTGAACTCCAAAGTTTCGTCTGGAATCTCATCGTAGAGTTTAGACATTTCGGGAACTGGATGAGCTGCCAGAAAGTCAGCAAGGGCTTGACCTTTAACAGACTTTTGAGGAACATAAACCAAATCATATTGTGCTAACAATATGGTCCATGTTGCAAGCCTGGAATTGATTGTACTGGGCTTCTTCATCAGGACCCGGAGAGGGTTAACTCTAGAAATAACATGAATAGTTTGGCCAGTGATAGTCTCATCTTTTGAACAGCAAACATCAAAGCTAGACATTCTTTTTCCACTGGGGTGTATCGATGTTCAGCTTCAATCATTGTACGGCTAAGATAATAGATAGCCTGTTCATGACTTTCTTTATTCTTCTGAGCTAATAAAGTACCTAGTGAATGGTCCATTGCTCGAACATACATCAGGAAGGGTATTCCTGAGACTGGAGGCACTAGAACTGGAGGGTTCATCAAGTACCACTTTATGTCTTCAAATGCTTGCTGATATTCTTCAGTCCAAATAAAAGACACACCTTTCTTCATGAGTTGAGTAAACGGTCTACAGCGTCCAGAGAGATTTGAGATGAATCTTCTGATATACGCAAGCCGTCCCTTGAATCCTCGTAGCTCTTTTAGGTTGCGTGGAGGACGCATCTCTTGAATGGCTTTGATTTTCTCAGGGTCAACGTGTATACCTTTAGAGGTAATAACGAATCCAAGAAATTTGCCACTAGAGACTCCCATGAATGACTTGGAGGGATTCATCTTGAGTTGATGCTGGCGTATTAGATCGAATATAGTTCTCAAGTCTTGAATGTGATCTTCTTTAGACGACTTTTGACAGCAATATCGTCAACATAACATTCAACCGTCTTTCACAAAATGATCATGGAAGATAGTACTCATGGCCTGCTGATAAGTTGCAACAGCATTTTTGAGACCAAACGGCATGACAGTATAGCAAAAGACTAAGAGGAGTGCGAAAAGATGTATGTTTATCATCTTCTGGATGCATCTTGATTTGATTATATCCTGAAAATCCATCCATAAAAGATATATATTCAAATTCGCAATTATTGTCGATCATGACTGTTTGCCAATAAAATCTTTTGATGGAAATTTTAATACAAACAGAACAGTATTACAATGTAGGACTTTGACGTATTCCTAGGAGTACACTTTTGTTTATCTGGGTCCCTTGTGCCGATGGAGCGAGTGGTAATATGTTGACTCCGTTGACGATCTGACGACGGTTATCGATTCTCTGAAGGTCTGAGTTGCTCTGGGTGCTGGAGCTTACGAAGAGGAAGAAGACGTTGAGTGTCTGTATCTACCTCGGTGGTTGTGCGATGTCTCTGTCTGTCTATGTCTGTTCGTGTGGAAGAAGGAGATGATTCCTCTATTTATAGTCTGCAGGCTGGCTGCTCATGCGCGCATATGTAGGATGCGCCTGGACGCGGGGATACCACATGGTGATTGCTGATAGAGGCGCATGGACGATGCGCCCTGATTGAGGAGTTGAATTATTCATGCTACTGTTGTGGGCTGGCACGTAGCAGGGGGAAAAATCTTTCTATTGCTGAGATCTTAGGTGAATCGAGTCAAAAGACACGTGTCGTAGGCCCATGGCTCGGAGATCTTGGATTTGACGGGAAATGATCTGGTAGGATGCGCCTGGGATTGGGCACATGTGGAGACTTTGGCTCATAACCTTTGGAAGTCACGAACCATTCGGGGCGCATGGCTTTTGAGGCGCATGCGAGGCTTCAGTAGTGACTTTACTTTTGTCTTTAGGGATCAGAGAAAAGTCTAAGGCGCATGGTTTTTGAGGCGCATGCAGAACTTTGGGCGCATGGCTGCGGAGACGCATGCGAGATGGTTGGACGGCCACATGGTTGTAACCGTCGGAAGTAATGATGATGCTGACATTGGCGATGCTTCATTTTCTGAAAAAGCTGTCGACTGTTCAGTCCTCGATGGACGTGCTGCCAACTCTGTCAGGTTTCAACATTTAATGTTTTTGACAGGTGATGGACAGTTGAGTGGGCGTATTGATCGGCGTTCCACTAGGCGCATGGGGCCGTATGGGGGCGCATGCTTGTGAAGCGCTTGGTGTTGAGGCGCGTCTATGTGATGCACGGTCTGACCGGCGCATCCACTCCGCTTGACACATCTTTATTGGTACGACTGTTACGTTCTTCGAGTGCTTTAAATAGCCGTTTTTGACTTGGCTGAATTCGAAGCGTCAGGTTCATCCATTTAATGCAAATTCATTGCACGGGATTCGGAGAGCCAGCCACTTGGCACATGGGTTTGATTTGCCCGGCCTATAAATAGTGGCGTGGAGAGAGTTTGCTTCTCGTTCTCTCACGTCCTTCCGAAATAAACTTGTTTACTCGAGTGCATTCTGTCGATGAAATGCTCCCGAAGGTGAAGATGCGATGCATTGTCCTCATTGATACACTTGAAGGTGACTGTTACATCCAAAAGTCGGAGTCGAGGGCTTCTAAGGCAGGCGGAAGGTGCCTGTTGC
This sequence comes from Iris pallida, assembly GCA_029216955.1. Taxonomy (NCBI): domain Eukaryota; kingdom Viridiplantae; phylum Streptophyta; class Magnoliopsida; order Asparagales; family Iridaceae; genus Iris; species Iris pallida. The sequence goes on along the minus strand of JANAVB010005598.1, from coordinate 3,434,762 downwards.
ATACAAAGATCGGGATGCTCGAGCCTCGTCTCTATTATGCAGAAAGAGCCGCAGATCGGAATTGCGGTGCTGCGGCTTTGGAGGCTCTTTTTTCTGTCAGAGTGGGTGTTGCCCATTCTGGTTGTGTTGAAAGCTGCTCCTTTAGTCGCGGTTTCGATTGCGGTCTTCCTTGGTCTTTGGAGGCTCTTTCGAAGCCTCCCCTGGCCACAGGTTGATTTGCGGTGCTCCTCTCTTCCTCGGTTTGGGGAGCTCTTCCTCCAGCTAGAGGGTTGATTGCCACCCTCGTTCTGCTCAATAAATGCTTCATCGAAGCATTAGATGGCTGAGCCTGGCTGGAAGGGTGGCACATAACTGAGCTGCTGAAGGGATGCATATAACTGTGGATGCACATAACTGAGCTGCTGAAAGGATGCGCCCGGCTGAGGGCGCATGGTGGGATGCGCCTGACTGAGAGCGCATGGTGGCTGCTGCGTCTGGCTGAGGGCGTATGGTGGGATGCGCCTGACTGAGAGCGCATGGTGGCTGCTGCGCCTGGCTGTAAACTTAGGGTCTTTTCTTTTTGTAGAAGTTCTCCTTTGTACAGCCTTTTCTAGACATGTAATAGACTTTTATATGAAATAAAAATCTTCTTTTAATGTCTATATTCTTGTTTTGCTGTGTCAAGTACTTTGTCTGAGCTCCCTGGCGTATGTAGTGTTTGGCGCATAAGATTTCTAGTCGTGAATTTCCATGCTTCTACAATGACATCAATGATTGGAAGAGGAAATTCGTCTTTGGAACAAGCTTCATTAAGGTCTCTAAAGTCGATACAGACTCGGACCTTCCTTTTTTTTTAAAACTGGGACAACATTAGCCATCCAGTCTGGATGTTGTTCTTCTCTGATGAAGCCACAGGCAATGAGCTTCTTGATTTCGACTTCTATGTTGTCCATCATGTCAGGTCGAAATTAACGCTGTTGTTGCTTAACTGGCCTTGCATTTGGCAAAATATTGAGTTTATAGGTAGCAATCTGGGGATCTAATCCCAGCATGTCTTCATATCTCCAAGCGATTACATCAATGTATTCCTTAATGAGTTGGATCAATTCTTGTTTATCCGCTTCAGGGAGGCTTTTGCTGACGAATATTGGTTTTGGGGAAGTTTCATCTCCAACATCGACTTGAATCGACTGATCTTCAGTAGGTGGCTCACGTTGCTCGAAGCGAAGCTCCTTGAGTATCCATCCTTTGTGCCTAAGGATCAGATTCAGAGACTTCGGCAAAGTCTTCGTCGTCTTCCGAGAACTCAGTAATTACCATATTGGAAGATAAAGTCACTCGACGGACGTGCCCTACACTGGTGTCTGAATCCCATGAGACAGAATCAGAAGAGTTAGATTGTTCTTCTTCATCGGATTCGGAGGCTTCTGGAGTCAGAATTGGCAAAGTATAACCCAATCCCCGCTTCGTTTTGCTGTAATATTGTTGTGACTTTCCTTTTGGAGCAGGGATACGAATAGGAGTTCGTCTTCCCTTATCACCATTGAGACTAGCTTTAAAATTATAGCCCATCTTTTGAATGATATCTTTTGATTGCTGACTATAACGACGTAGTTGAAGTCTTCCGTTATCGTTATTTTCTTCTTCATCATTGGGCATAATCTTCTGTTTTGTTCCTTTACTAAAAAGTATAGGAAGTTCATCTTTCTTCCTGGAAGGAACTAAGAAGAAGGAGTCCTGCATTGGCTCGAGCATTACTTCGTCTTGGAGAGGTTGAATTGCTCCTATGGTAAGTGGTTCGAAGTTATCTAGCATTTCTAAATAACATCGAGTATAATAAAAAATATCAGTATACTGTAAAGGAGATGCTACTTTATTGATTTATACATCATCATTTACAATAAGATTCTTAGCCTTAATAGAAGGTTTAGTAAGGTTGATAACCAGAGGAGAAGAGGAAGAATTTTTGGCCTTAACAGAAGGCTTAGGGAGGTTGATAACTATAGGGGGAGAAGAAGAAGGTTTGTTACGACGAAGGTCGATAATAAAAGACTCAGAAGAGGTGAGCTCTCTTTGTCCCCTTTCTACAGTAGGAAGATGTTTGTTATGAGAGGAAAGATGGATAGTCAAAGCCTGAGAAGAAGAGGGACGAGTAGTACGTCCTTTAATAGGGATTATGAGAACATCTTTTAAAGTATCTTTCTGATCTTCCTCACTATCCATCGCCAATACAACCTTCATGAATTCTTCCTTGAACATCCGAGAATCAGTATAATATGCTTCAATGCCCTTGAAAGGATTTAGGTTAGCTACTTCCTTTTGGACCTCTCCATTGACGTCCACATATTGAGCATTAGTGTAGAGTGAATTGTACAATGTTATGCTCATGTAGAAAGGGTCTCCCCAGCAAAGCATTATAAGAGCCATGATTGTCAATCACATAGAAAGTAACCTTTGTACGAAGATTGCCTATTTGAACTTTCAGGCGGATCTTTCCCAAATGTTCACTTCTTCCAGAATCAAATCCTAGGATTGTTGTGATGGTTGTTGAAAGATTATGTACATGAATCTTTAATGCATCTAGTAATGTCTTTGGCATGATGCTGAGCGCAGACCCAAGGTCAATCAGGATGCGATCAACCTTCATAGTATCGACATATCATGTGAAGTAGAGGGGTCGGTCATGACGATTATCTTCCAACAATATATCATCTTGTGTAAAGGTGATGTTTGGCATCAGCTCCATCACACTATGACAATGAAGGCAAGTTACATGCTCCTCCTCTGGCTTCTTGAGGAGTGCTAGACAAGTATCAGCTTACATCAAAGCTTCACTCAATGTCTCTCGAGTTTCTTTTGAGAGATGCAGTAGTTCAAAAATTTATAACCTTGCCAGGGTATTAGCCAGTTAAGCCAGTATATCGAAGTGATATGGCTTCCCGAGTCCTAGAACTGGAGACTTCTTCAATACTTTGTCAAAGCAGACAGGTTGTTTTCCTTTGTCAGCTGTCGTTGGTTTAGGAGGAGGTTGTCACGCCCCAGAACCAGAATACTGGAGAGCGGGGGAATGACTCAGCCAGCTACGTATTACGGGTAGATGAATACCGTATAATACGATCAATGCTGTCTAAGAGACGAGGGGGTGCATGCTACATGAGAGTCTTACTAGGGTTACTCAACATCTATTGTCTCAATCATTCGAATAAGAAACAGTAAATAGAGAACATATAAGATAAAGCAGTAAGGCGTCCCAAACGCTCGGTCAAAATGTTCTTTGAGATCTGGCTTTACAAAACATAGCCAAAGGATATAACAAGGTATACACAATCGTTAACAGCTGCAGTCTGACTTAGTTACAATTATGTAAAGGTAAGTGTAAGACAGTCCGACTAACATGTCGGTGCCAAACGACAATAAGTAAAGAAAGTAGTAAAACGAGCAGGGAAGCAAGGGTCACACTCGTGTCCTTCTGCGATCATTCCTCTAGTATTGACCATCTTGGAGGTGGAAGTAAGCTGAGTCCTCGGGAACTGGCACTAAATCTGGCCATGCAAAACCAGAGAGGTTAGACCTCTAATAGCAAGTACCGCAAGGAAGCACGATATGAGAAATTGAAACCAGTAATAAGAGTAAGAATATGATAAAAAGTCTCTGCTTGCTACTGGGGTTCGCACAACATCACAACACTTCAAGCCAACTTCCCAACCAAACAAGGACAGAAGTTGACCCGTCATGTCCTGACATCCTGCTCTCCTCAGTAGTTAACAGAGTAGATACAGTGCACAGACAAGTCAACTTAAGCGGCCATGCAACTACTACGGCTTGCTACTATGAGTTCCAAGTTACCCTAGAATTTATGCAATACGGGATTCCTCAGTTCTTACTATGTACAAGCAAGGCTAGTTTGCCCAATCGATCAATTGCGCCAATCATGAATTAGACGAGTCCCAGCGGGACGCCCGTCACCAATATACAATAAATAATATAGGCAGATATCGCTCTCCACCCGTGTGGCAGATTTGCGGTATCTGTGGGAACCAATCGGCATGTCGGGGCACTAATCGTCCCCAAGATGGCTGCCATATAAGAACTCGGGAATCCATTCTCTCCATGCAATAGTTATTTTATTTAGCTTAATAGTCCCTATGTTGATTGAAATCTCATGCCGTGGATCATGGTCATTCCGAATGAGTACTTCCGTACAGAGTACGATATGCACAACTCTACAATGATGCCCGTGCGGCTAGGTTATAGGTCTTACATAGCGTAATACAATAATCAATCCTAGCCACAGAATAATCATGCCTTGACTGTAAGATGCACATGCTGCTTCTGCAGAAAATAGAAGTCAATATGTGTCCATATGCCAATATCTGGATCGGCTAGTCGATCACAATGGCTCATGGTTCATACATGAACGTATCTCATTCAATTTAATAAGACGACTAGCCAGTCTCTAGTTCCAACTAGGAACGCATGATCAATCATTAGTCAAGGTAACAATCAATATCAATTCGGGACAAGGAACAGCCAAAGGGCACTATGGGCGATAGCAGATGGATACCCATCTATGCGGCTGGGCTAGTCAGGCTCCATCTATACGGCCCGGGAAATCGAGTCTCATGCGGCCAGGAATCGGGTCTCGTGCTGCTAGGAAATCGAGTCTCATGCGGCCAGGAAATCAAGTCTCATGCGACCAGGAATCGAGTCTCATGCGGCTCAGGATGATTAGGTCTATGCGGCTCAAGGACTGAGGCTCATGCGGCTCAATGCCATACGGCCAGGGTTTCCATGCGGTCAGGGAATAACAAGCCTTATGCGGCTTGAGAGGAGAGGAGTCTCATACGGCTGAGAAACATGAGCTTATGCGGCATGGATGATCATGCGCTTATGCGGCCGAAGGAACTGATCCTTATGCGGCCCGGGAAACTTTGCCGCATGAAAGCCATGCGGCTAAAGTAACGTTCTTCTCTAATTTTTCGAGGACAGAACCAGGAAAGCCATTGCTTCCAAGCTCCCTAAATCCTTCATTTCGAGCCCAAATCTGGACTTCCATAGGTCAAAAATAGGGTAGAAAGAAATTCTCTACAACATGGAACCATTAAAACTTAAAAATAACAGGGTTATCTAGATCAAACCTAAGAAATTCAAAAATGCAACAAACTTAGATCTACAAGTAATGAGCCATGGAAATTAAAAATGCTAAGTACTAGAGTGTCTAAGAATCTCGAGAGAAAGACAATGGAACAGTAAAATTGGAGATCCATCAAGAAGCAAGTGGCATTTGCCTAGATCTCTAGGTTGGTGGGAGAGTAATGGAGATTGAAGAAGAAGTAAATGAGAGTAATGAAGAGAGAGAAAAGTAAAGTAGTATTAATATCAAGCCCAAGTCAATCTCCACCACCCATCCCTTCCTACAAGATCTAGACCATCCATCCCTCACATGATGAACCAAGCTAGACCAAGTTGGTTTAACATGAACAAATAAACCAAGAGCTTTAAGCAAAAGCAGAAAATAAAATACAGAAAAATTAATAAGCACAAAATTGAAGAATTTAAATACAGAACAAATGCATGATAAATATTAAATAAATACATTCAAGCAGTACACGTATAAAAATACGTATTCTGGGAACGGGGAGTGACAGAGTTGGTTCTACTGGAGGAGATGAAGCCGATGGAACATTGACAGTAGGAGAAGATGATGCTGGAGGAGTCTCTGGAGCTAAAGTAGGGTTCTCCTGGCCTTCTGAATAATCTCTTAGGTAAATTCTTCCAGACCTGGTATCAGTTAAGGCCTCTTCTTCAGATACAGGTTCGAAGGATACCATATTGCAACTCTTTGCCTGGGTCTTGCTTCTAGAAGGTTTCTTTTGACAAGATGAAGAGTTTGTCTTATAACCCAAACCAACCCGAGATTGGTTATGTGAAAGGCATAGAGAAAGAGGTATAGGAGATCCTTTACTATGATTCAAGTCGGAAGCCTTTTGTAGATCATATCCCATCTTTGTCATTAATTCACGAGACTGTAAACTATACAGATGGAAAGCTGGTTGATATTTGGCTTCTGACTTTGACAGTGTTGTCTCATAAGTGGAGAAAGAAGAAGGATCTGCAGCAGAAGTGAAAGTGGTAGTTAAAGGTGGAGGACAATAGTCACCCAACGAAGTCATGTGACATGACTTATATTTGGTTGCTTTCTTAGACTTTGTGGATGAAGAAGGTGCTTCAAAGTCAGCCACCAAATCATGAAGGATCCACATAATCTCTCCTTTATCAGTAGACAGAGGAACAAGACCATCAGTTCGGGCAGGTGGGAGATTAACAATCTCCAAAGTGGTTCTCGGAATGGGAATGACACTGTCCTGCACAAGTTGAGCAGAAAAATCACCAAACTATAGAGAGAACATTAGCAGTTACAGTCTTTTTGCCTTGTTAGAGAGTAATTGTGCCAAAATTAACCATCTCCTGGATTTTGCCTTTGAGCACATAGCATGCTCGAGTCGGGTGTCCGATAAATCTGTGGTAAACACAATATTTGGAGTGGTTAGTTTTACCCACTTCATCTGGACGTTTTGCCTCTGGCAGTTTAAGTTTATTACTTTTGATCAAAAAGTCAAAGATATTCATGACATCATTTTCATCAAAAGAATATTCTTCTTTCGGACGTGGTGCCTTCTGTGGTGGTGTCGTTGAAGTAGGTATTGATTGACCTATGTTCACGGCTATAGTTTCTTTGTCTTTGACATTGATAGCCAAAGTCTTTTTACTCTTACGGTTGTTCAGACGGCCACCATTATTAGGTATAACATGTTCATCTTTATCAAGATTAGGCATCTGAATACCTAATTGTTTGAACTTGTCAGCACTTTCTTCTGCCGCTTTAGCATTCACTATGAATGAAGGCCAATCTCGGAACTGTGTCGATCCGGTCCACATGCTGATTATAGGAAACATGTTTGATTTGTAAGTGTCCATGGTCAGAGCATCTGGAGTTCCAAGAGGCATTTTGAGTGCCTCACGGCGTAATCGTTCAATGAACCTTTCAGTTGTTTAATTGTGTCACTGTTTAATTTTAATAAGAGCAAGCATAGTCATGTCATTTGTTCCCTCATAAAATCATTCCAAGAACATTTGTTTGAATCCAGAGAAAGAGGTTATACAACCATCTGGCAAACTACGGTACCAGTCGTAAGCTGCACCTGCTAAACATCCGACAAACACTCTAGTGAGTAGAGCGTCATTTGGCTGGAGTTGATCAGTCATTACCTCAAAGTGGTGATTGAGGTATTAACTTGGCGATGTGCTTCCATCAGACAGCATAATAGTAGGGGTTTATACTTGGGGGAATTGGACTTTCTTCCATTCTATGGGATAAGGCTGCTTAATCCCAAGCTTCTGCAAGTTGTCTTTCTGTTTGAAAGCTTCAAATTGAGTACGTAAAAGTTTTACGGCCTCATTGGTATCTTCCGTTGATTGTGGAGCAGTAGATTGATTTGATATGTTAGGAGGGGGTACTGCATGATAAGTACCACCCCCAGCACCAGATTGGCTTAGAATAGCCTGCACAGGTATGAAAGCGGTGTGAGGAGACTGTACCCCCAGATCAATATTGATGGGAGCTGGTGTTGTTACAGGTTCTTGAGTCGGAACCAGATTCACAACCGGTGGAACCGTATGTTGTGCCATAATCACAGCATGCATGCCTGTCATCATCTCAGCCATGTTCTTCAAACTAGCCTCAAAAGCAGCAATTCTTTGCTCTTGATTGTTAGAACTGGAAGCATTTTGATCTTCTGCGACGACATAAGCAGTCACTTCTCTAGCTATTGAAGATGAGCTAGTGGAAAAGATAGTCCTTCCGGAACTTTTACTATCAGCATCAAAGTCATATAAGGAATCACCTCCAGAGTAAGTGATAGGGGTATCCTGTTGACTGAAAGAATCTTGGTTGGAAGGAAGATTTCTTTGACCGATTGTGTCTCGACTTCTTGATCTAGTATATTGGTATACTCCTTCGCCGGATTCATGAATCCGATCTAAGTACCGTTGACTGGAATTGTAGGATACATTACGTCTCGGACGTTTTCCACCCCCAGTGCTTCGAGATGCCATGTTGACAGAAGCATAGAGTAGTTCATCTTCGTCCACTAGGATAGGTTCAGGAGTCTGAACATAGTTCAAACGGTCAAAGATAGACCGCTTGGCTGACTGACAGCAGCATTTGATGACAACTTCATGGTGGTGATTGCAGAGATGTTCTTGTTGTTGGTCCACCACTGGAAGGGATGGATTTGCAACCTTCCGCTTCTGTATCAAAAGTTTACGGAGATCACTAACAGGACGAGAAAAAGTTGCAAGAATGTAGCCCTTGATGATATTCGGGGCATGGTTCATATTCTTGAGGTGTCCCGTACCTTGAGTGTACAAGGACGTGCTAAGCTGGTTAGCATAAGTCATAGAATTTTTCACCTCAGAATTCTTCCTCTGGCGCAAGTTAGCAACTGGTGCAGGTTGTACTAGATACATCTTATGTTTTCTCGAGGTTGACCCTAATTGGCACCTGTTGATATAGGTGCACAAATCTGACAGGGGTGCTGCTTGTGCATCTACTTGAGATACTAGCAGTTTGCCTTGTCAGGATCTTGAGATACGTAGGGTCGGTAGATCTTGCCCTGACCTCTTTGGAGTAGGCATAATACCATTTTGCGTAGAAAGTTCATTCTGAGTAGAACCCATCTTCCTGATAGAGATTTGGTTGTCTCTGTTAAGGAGAGTAGGATTTCTATCTGAATCCACTTTTGTGCTGAGAGGCACAAAAGCACAGTTAGTAGTACTTTCCACCCAGTCAACGACTCGAGTAGAATAAGAAAAAGCCAAAAAGCATTTTTCTTGATTTAATGATTTCTCGGTAAGTTTCTGGCTTGATGACGAAGAGGGAACCACTAAACAGTGTTTTCCTTTATGTTGCACCAATGCAGAAATATGCACAGGTTACGCTAGAGCAGAAACAGGCACAGGTTGCGCCAGTGCAGAAATATGCGCAAGTTGCGTCGGAGCAGGAGCAGGCACAGGTTGTGCCAGGGCAGAAATATGTGCAAATTATGCCGGAGCAGGAGCAGGCACAGGTTCTACATGAAAGATAAGGCTAACGTGTCACGACCCGCACCCACTTTTCGGACGCGATCTCGTGAGCAAGCCAGCTACGTATCGAGCGGACTCCAGCCCGACTCGAGTACGTATAAGCTGTCAAGGTCATGGGTATCATGTCTAATCTAAACTATATCTCAATCCACAGGAATTATATAAAACAAGAATGAACAAGTATGGGTCATGGTCTGCAGTCCATTAGCATATTGTTCGATTAGACTCTAAGAATGATATGAGTCTATAAATAAGCAGAGTATATCATGGTACTGAATATAAAGCACGAGAGGATAATAAAGAAATATCACAAGCAAATACCTGTATCATGCATCGCAATCCTCTACCATCCCGCTCTGCTAACTAACTCCATACAATTGCTAAGCCTGAAGAGATCATTAGGTCCTCAGAGGACTAGCAAGATACATAAAACATGCCTATCTAACAGTTTAATCATGCAATAGTATAAACAGGAACTAGACAGGAAACTGATATGTGGCTACTGACAGGTAACTATAAACACGGACACGGGATCAAATATGCATAAATGAACTGCTGGTAGATCAATGGAATACTAACCCTCGCCCCGAATGGACTCGCAGGTCAGTTTCAAGACAAATTACCCTCACCCCGTATGTGGACTCGCAGGTGCAAAGGACAACCCTCGCCCCATGTATGGACTCGCAGGTTGTGGAAAAGGCAAGGAATAGTAGTTCACTCACACATACTTGCAGACATGACTCAGTCAAGATACAGGTGAAGACACAACACGACCCAATCACGATACACGAGAGAACCAATCCACTATGAACTACAAGGCTAACCATGTACAAGGACTATAGCTATACTAGCACGCACGATATACAAATCACATGTAATAACCAACTAGTAAACTATATAATAATAGAAATATGCATGTAAATAAACTGTAGAGTGAGGCAAGGTATACTTGCCTGGTGGTAGCACGAAGAACCAATAAATACCGTCAACTGGTACGCCATAACGTCCAAAATCCACAACTGTCTCCGAAAGCTGAAACAGACATTACCAACGTTCTCAAAATAGTCAAATTAGCTAGGATTGCCTGTTCTTAAGTCCAATTCTGGATACAGGGGCAAAACGGTAATTTTGGGCAAAATAGTGTCCGTCGTTGGACCCGCTTTGCACCGAAAAATGTGCCAAAGTCAATGGTCTCTAAAGACGTCAAACTATATGTCAACAGGTTCGGTTTTTCGATATGAACCCAACCGTATGTCCAAAGTTGGATTTCGGCGGGCGGTGCACAAAATCACCCGTTGAGTGGGACCGTGGGGCCCGCAAAACGACGATCCGATCAACTGTCTCAGAATCAGACCAAACTTGGCATGCAGGACCAAAAAAATGATACGGTCCTATTGGCGCAAGTTTTGTCTCGATCTGACGAGCGTGCACAAAGTAATTGGAAAATTTGCACAAAGGCCGATACGGTGAATTTCGACGGATAGGCATCGAATTCGTCGCGCACACGCGACCAATTTGAATTTCGTCAAAGCCCACACGACCACGAAGCCATTATGCACCTTTCGATGCTTTCGGTTCGCGACCACGTCGCCCAGAATGGCGGGACGCACGTCGTATCGAAGGATTTCTAAGTTTTCTAAACTGTTTTCAAAGTGATTTTTTCTCAAATTCGAAAACTGATTTCTATGTGTATAATGTATAAAATCTAAAACTACAAAAAGAGTCATGATCTTCTACATGTTGTCTAAAGTACTGTTCAAATAGTTTCTAAAAACTGTTGATCGTTCGACAGAAAATAGCCTTCTAAATCGGGTGTCGGGACTGTCATATATATCCTGTTTTGACAGGATTTTGGTCCGACTTTGGGTCGATATAAACTTAGATTTAACTACGTTCTTCGTGAATCTAATTATGGGGATACGAAGTCGTATAGTTTGGGTACGTACCAGAGGAATCGGTTCGAGAAAAGGATGTTTGTGGATGACGCACTCGTCCAACGAAGTCGGGCTCCCGCCGTGTTGCTCCCTGTTTACTCCGCACACGCGAGCGGTTTCCCACGCCTGGCCGGCCGACTTCAGCCGCGCACGGCGGCGACGCTGGTGGTGAGTAACCGCCCAGGGTCAGGGGAGGGGAGGCGCGCCATCAGCTTAGGGTTTTAGGGTTTTTTATTGCTTCTCCTCTCTTTTCTCTGTCGATATATATCGACTGCTTGCGTACAGGGGTCGGTTTGAGCGTGGATTGCTCGGGCTGTTGTGGGGTGGTCTAATGGGCTGTGTAGCTGATCGGGCCTATGGGCTGGTGGTTCAGTTCTGGACTGTGGTCTGGTCGCTGATAAAACCGCATGGTGGAAGTCTGGAAGCAATAAGAATTTGTCGGGCACTTGTAATGTGCATGTACCATCTTGTAACGTTCATGCTGCTTAGGAAGGTCGATATAGAGTGGAGGGAGATGAGGCTTGAATGTTAATCAAGCAAGCACAAGCTGTTTTGTTGATTTGGGATTTTAGGGTGGGCCCGACTTGGACTGGGCTGACCCGGCTCAGCTGGGTCTTGGGCTGGAGGGAATGGCCGAGCGGGCCGGGCTGCCACTGCTTTTATTCCTATTTCTTTTTCTTTTTCTTTTTCTTTTTCTTTTTCTTTTTCTTTTTCTTTTTCTTTTCTTTATTATACTATATATATATATATATATATATATATATATATATATATATATATATATATATATATATATATATATATATATATATATATATATATATATTGAGGGTGTCCACTTCTTAATGGTGCTTGGAGGCATGCCTCCAAGGGGGCTCGAACCCGCGCCACTGTGTCGGGGTGCTCCACCGTTCCCTACGGACTACGGCCACTGGGACTTATATATATATATATATTATATATATATATATATATATATATATATATATATATATATATATATATATATATATATATATATATATATATATATATATATATATATTTATATATATATATATGTATATATATATATATATATACACACACGTATACCTTTATATATTTATATATACATGCACATACACACATATATAATATATATATATATATATATATATATATATATATATATATATATATATATATATATATATATATATATATATATATATATATATATATATATATATATATACACACATACACATATATTGTATATTTTTATATATACATACACAGGTATTTTATATGTATTTATATATATATATATATATATATATATATATATATATATATATATATATATATATATATATATATATATATATATATATATATATATATATATATATATATATATATATATATATATATATATATATATATATATTTTGAGGGTGTCCACTTCTTAATGGTGCTTGGAGGCATGCCTCCAAGGGGGCTCGAACCTGCGCCACTGTGTCGGGGTGCTCCACCGTTCCCAACGGACTACGGCCACTGGGACTTATATATATATATATATATATATATATATATATATATATATATATATATATATATATATATAAAATATATATATATATATATATATATATATATATATATATATATATATATATTATATATATATATATATATATATATATATATATATATATATATATATATATATAGATACATATTTTATATATATATATATATATATATATATATATATATATTATATATATATATATATATATATATATATATATATATATATGTATGTATGTATATAATATGTATCTATATATATATATTTTTTTTTATATATAATATGTATCTATATATGTATGTATATAATATGTATCTATATATTTTTTTTTATATAATATGTATCTATATATATATACATACATATATATTTTTATATATATATATATATATATATATATATATTATATATATATATATATATATTATATATATATATATAATATATATATATATATATATATATAATATATATATATATATATGTATATAATATGTATCTATAATATGTATCTATATATATACCACACAGTATACCTTTATATATTTATATATACATGCACATACACACATATATAATATTTATATATATATATATATATATATATATATATATATATATATATATATATATATATATATATATATACACACACATACACATATATTGTATATTTTTATATATACATACACACGTATTTTTATATGTATTTATTTTACTCTCTATATATATATATCTAGATACATATTTACTTATCTATATTTATCCATACATACACATCTATATACATATATATTTATATATACATACACGTATACACGTATATAATATTTATATATATATAAATTTAGATGCACATATTTAATATATATATGTGTACATACATACACATACATATATAATATATTTATATATACATACAATACACACATATGGAATTACCAACACGAAATGTTTACATATATAAAAAATAGTATAACAACAGTGTATATATCTCCTTAATACATATATATAACAATTATTCATAAAATAACTTTAATAGGGCATTAGTGTAAAATATGACTTGCACACAAATACATCGACACTGACGTCTTTGGTCATACTGCATCATTACATGGGCTTGGACTTGGTTCGAGTCCAGTCCGGACTGATTTGGTACAACCGGGTCTCCTAATATTTAATAACATAAATAATTAACAATTTGACTATTTCTAGGAGTTAAGTCGCAACTTAGCTTGGTTTTTCTAGTTGGAGCACACCTATGGCTGGGTCTTCCCTACCAGGGCTAATACACTGGTCAAAGCACGCTACTGCACCATCTGTGCCATGGTTCCTAGTCACCTTGTACTCCAAATTTAATCATGATTAAAATCATCTACCGTAATAATTAACTAATTAAATATTTACAAAATTCTAAAAATCTTATTTAAATCAAATAAATAAAAATAAAAAATATTTCCAAAATTTTCGGGAAAGGGAGCTACATAACGGGCGCTTTCTTTTGTTTTGTCCAGCAGAGTGTCGAGACGAAGTCTCCTTTGATTTCAGAATCGGAGAAGTAGAGGGGTTAGCCAAAAGGCTGTTTCCCATAGGTTGCGCCAGGGCAGTAATGTGCGCAAGTTATGCCACAGCAGGAACAAGCACTGGTTTCGCCAGGAAGGAAAAAGCCAAAGGGCGCTTTTCTTTGTTTTGGACAGCAGTGTGTCGAGACGAAGTCTCCTTCGATTTTAGAATCGGAGAAGTAGAGGAGTTAGCCAAAAGGTTGTTTCCTTTAGGTTGCGCCATGGCAGTAATGTGCGCAAGTTATGCCGAGGCAGCAGGTTGTGCCGTCGAGGACTTAGGAGTCCAGACATAGCACGTCTTGCTCTTAATAGCGGCAGTAGTGCGCTTGGCACCCCTAGCATTAATCATGGCCTCGTAGGCTGTCTAGTCAACTTGAACGACCAGGGTCTTCTGCGTCTTGCCGATCGACGCGATATCACATTGAGTTGTTACTTTCTCGTCGGAGGAGAAAGTCATCCCCAGCAGAGTCATCATTTTGTTTGCGAAAAACAAAAGAGAATTTGATTTCTACAAACTGAAAAAGAGTACAAAAAGAGTATAATTGATTTATGAGAAAGTACAACTATAGGAATCTGATCAGAAGATGATCACTTTATCCTTTGGACGATGTGATATCGAAGACACGAGCCTCTGGAGAATGCAACAGCACTTTGGCAGGAGATTATGATCATTCGTGATGCTTTGAGACTGATTTGAAACTCTATTTATAGAGTTCTTGAAATAACTATTTAGCAGTTATTCTGGGTTGCATGCACTTCAGGTTGCGCGCCTCATGTTCACTTACGCGAGCGGTATGTTCACTTGTGCGAGCGGTTACACCAACTGCTGTGGACGCGTGGTATCGTTTGATTGAGATGCGCATGGTCGTAGGCAGTTTAATGGGCACGTTCTACGAAGTTAGTGGCATACGCACCACGTCACCCTGCTCTGGATATCAACTAGATCACATTGTACGAGCTTTATCAGGTTGTGCGGAGCGTAATGTAGCAACTTGCGCGAGCGGTTGCACCAACTGCTGTAGACATGTGCCATCATTTGAGTGAGATGCACATAGTCGTGAACAATATAGTGGATACATTCTATGAAGTTAGTGGCTTGCGCACCACGTCACCCTGCTCTGGACGATCGCATTGCGCGAGCTTCATCAGGTTGTGTGGGGACGCAACCTAGCAACTTGCGTCTGGGTTCAACCTCGCGCAACCTGACACGTTGCGCAAACTGCTGGCTGACCAAATCTTCTCGAGTACCGTATTGTGCGGGATTCGAACGGATTTTGCTTGATATACGTGCTGTCAGTTGTCAAGCATTGATGATGTCGTTGTAGCTTCTCGAGGAAGTGCACCACGTGGCTTTCGCACAACCTGAGGTTGGCGCAACCTATTGATGTGGCACAACTTATCGATGTGGCACAACTTGTTGATGTGGCCCCTAGATGAGTGACGCCCCTTGATTTCTAGCTCCCAATGTGTGGCGTAGCTTGATTTTTAGCCTCTACATTTGTAACACTATTCTCAAATGCTGGGCATGGTCTTCTCTGCTTTTCGAGTAGAATAGGATATCATCAATGAACACGACCACAAATTTATCCAAAAAGGGCCGGAAGACTATGTTCATCATATCCATGAAAGCGGCAAGGGTGTTGGTCAGTCCGAAGGGCATGACCAAGAATTCATAGTATCCATATCTGGTTCGAAATGCGAACTTAGGAACGTCATCTGGTTTGATCTTCAACTGATGATAGCCTGAGCGAAGATCAATCTTTGAAAATACAGACGCCCCTTGTAACTGATCGAAGATGTCATCTATTCGAGGCAATGGGTACTTGTTCCGAATAGTAACTTTATTTAGCTTGCGATAGTCGATGCACAGCCGCATTGATCCATCATTCTTCTTTACAAATAATACCGAAAATCCACACAGAGAAATACTGTGTCTGATATATTCCATGTCCAACAATTTTTGTAATTGTACTTTGAGTTCCTTTATTTCAGCAGGTGCCATCCTGTACGGGGCCCTTGAGATCGGACGAGCATCTGGAAATGTATCGATAGTGAATTCAATCTCTTGGTCCGGAGGCATTCCGGGTATCTCGTCAGGAAACACATCAAAAAATTCTGCCACGAGTTCAGTGTTAGCTGAGTTTGCACCATTCTTACGTGTGTCTCGCACAGAAGCAAGGTACCCTTCGCAGCCAGAATATAACATTCGTCGGGCCGTAGTAGCTGAAATCACCATCGATGTCTTCGCCGACAAACCGGCCGAGTAAAAGAATTTTGTTTCTCCAGGTAGACGAAACATAACTCGCTTCTTCGCACAGTCAATTGTCGCTCAACATGCATTTAACCAATCCATTCCCATAATGATATCATATTCCTTGATATCAAGTACGATTATATCCAATGATAGCTTCATGTCTTCGATACATATGTAACCATCCCTATATATCATGTTAGTAGGCATCTCCACTCCTGATGGAGTACTAACACTAAGATATACATTCAGCATTGACATTTTTATTTCATGTTTCCTAGCATAATCTTCAGATATGAAACTATGTATAGCACCAGAATCAAATAAAGTACGTGCAGGAATGCCATTAAATAACAATATACATGTCACGACAGTATCTGATGCAAGTGTCTCCTCCTGAGTCAATGCAAAGACTCGGCCCTGAGCACCGGGCCACTGATTCTGTGGCGGCTGATGGGGTCGTGGTGCCTGTCCACGATTCTGTTAATATGGCTGCTGGTACTGCTGCCTCAGAGGGTTCTGATGATTCCTCCCACCTTGACAATTTCGAGACATATGGCTGAATTGACCATACTTGTAGCATCCTCCCTCTAAGACATGACAGTCATTAGCAATGTGCCCTTTGTTGCGGCACCTAAAGCAGAATGGCCCATTCTGGTTAGGACGCTGATAGCCACCGTGATTCTGGCGCTTTGGCACCTCGTATCTATCCCCATTGTTCGGTCTCTTATTATGCATATTCTGTACCGACGCTTGCACTGGCACCGTCGCAGGATAGTATG
The DNA here is from genome assembly GCA_029216955.1 of Iris pallida. NCBI lineage: Eukaryota > Viridiplantae > Streptophyta > Magnoliopsida > Asparagales > Iridaceae > Iris > Iris pallida. The sequence continues at coordinate 3,417,534 of JANAVB010005598.1, read as the reverse complement.
GGTCCAACTCTTTTGCATGCTTATAAGACTCTTGAAAAATCTTATACTTATGAACCACAACTTGAGCCTTCAGAGCAGGCCTCAAGCCCTGCTCAAACCGACGAGCCTTAGATGCTTCATCAGTAAACTTCGTACTAGCATACTGAGACAGTCTTGGGAATTATGTCTCATACTATTTTACCGTCAAGTTTCCCTATTCAAGCTTTTGGAACTCTAATTCCTTCGCTCGTTACTCAATCGAAGAGAAATACTTAGCAAGAAAGGCCTCCCGGAACATTTGCCAAGTCATTTTTGTCGTTCCATTCGCTCCTGCAAGAATCCTTTTCTGACTTTGCCACCAGTAGTATGCGTTGGAAACCAGCAGTAGTTTCACACACGATACCCTCTTGGATCCAGTAATACCCAAGGCTTCCAGATGGTCCTCCACTTCAACTAGCCAATCCATAGCAATGGTGGCTTCCTCCGTCCCTTTGAATTCTTTATTGCAGATTTTCTCAAACTTTGTAATATCGGTCACGGCAGTTGTTTTCTTAGCCACCTGGGGTTCTTCTGCCTCTACAATCTCGCTCTCCCTTGAGACTGGAGTGCCTTGAGTCCCATTGTTGACCACTGATCGGACCAACTGTTGTAGGGCATCTAACTGCTTTTGTTGGGCTTCAAGTTGCTTTGTGTTTTGCCTCTGCTGGTTTTCCATCATATCCAGCATCCTCTCCATCGGGTCGGTTGAGGCTACCGCCCTTGAGCTACTCGCATTGTTCGTGGTACCCTCCTTCGTCTTCTCTGCAACACAAAGAAGTTTGTTAGTCTCATAAAATATTTATGGACTTATTGTATGGAACATCTTATTTCGGGACATTTAAAACCAAAGTTTTCAAAAATCAATAAAGCTTGTGTCGTTTTCGAAATCTTAAAACCAAGAAATTCCCAAGGAAGTAAAGTCGTGCTCTGATACCAAACTGTCACGCCCCGATTCGGGGAATCATTCGCCTCCGCTTTGATTCACGTTGAATCATTCGTCCTCGCTAAGGCGTGATGTCGTACAAGTCTGGAATTGCACTTGTACAAGGCGTGCTCGTGTTCCTTTTATAAAAGAGACATTTTGAATAGAGATTCGCAGCAAGTTCACAAAGAAGTTGGACAACACAAATATGATTTGAAATAAGCTCTTTATTGATATCTTTAGAGTAGAAAATATAAGGCTCTCAAACAGCCGAGATGAAATGCCAAACTTGGCTACAACTTGCAGAAATATTGAAATAAGATACAACTTGTTCCATACATCATATCCCTTTATTAATAATGCGACAATAACCACCTTCAGCAAAATGCCTTCTTCTTCAAGTGGAAACTTCAAGGAAGTGTGAAGCTTATAAAGAGTCGGACAACAAACCTTCAACATCTAAGATGATCCACTAGATTCCCGGTACCTGTAGAGACGAGGGTCAGCATATTACCACATATGTACTAGTGAGCGGCCGTAACCAATCTCACCATAAATCAACAGTAGTAAATTATGTGAATGTACTATATTGATTTGTGATCTTTCTATCTTGCCTTAGGGTCCATTAACAATTCATATTGATAGGAAACACAAGAAGCATACATTGATGTTAGAAACATAAGCAATTCATATTGTTCTAACATAATACACTCATATCATTCACCAATTTGGTGAATCTTACCCACGGTCGATAGCCATCCTTGTATATTTATGAGTAACACTTACTCTTACCTGCATAAGACATTGTTAGCTATGCCACCTGTCTATTTGAAGGTCACTGGCGACACGCCATCTTGGACCATATCCCAGGTATGCGACGCCGCTTGCAGTATGGGTAGCTAGCCCCACTGAAGGTCCCACATACCGATGTCAGTACGTCGATACCAATCCTTGTTCCCCCTAGGACGAATTGGGTCCGTGGCCTCGGAGTACCGTTATGGGAACTACCTTATGCACAAGTTGCCCATGACCATGCATGAAATACAACTTAACTAATAAGAGACATAACATGCATGATAATAACATCTTCCACACGTAAGTCGCATTCCTCATTTCATCCTGCCAACTTGTCGTTTTACCATCTTACCATCTTGCTTCGAGCCATAGGCTCGTATATTCGTTTATCCAACCAAGGGACTATTCATTTGTGTTAACAATCTTCCGAATCGAAGTCCGATATACTTACCGCTCAGTGTTTGGAACTTTGCATCACCTGTTCAACAATTTATATCACATCATACAAGGCATCATTTGATTTGCCACATAAGTCTAACCATGTGATAATTTATCTTTCATTATCTTTTATGAGTTATTACTAGGCATCTTTTATTAAGCACCGAACGCAATAACAAGTCTGCCTTTGTTATGCACGAAGATTAAGGATCGTTGAAGAATCAAGCCACTCACTTGTTGGTGAATTTCGGATACGAGACGTGTCCAAGCCAGCCTACGCCGCAGATTCGACGGTAGAACGCTGTCAAGCCCGCAAGAAATAAATGCTCAAAATAAACTTTATTGCTCATTCACATTTCTAAATTTATTACAACATTTACAACATTTATATTTTAAAAAAAATACAAAGTTCTCACAATTAATGAAAATGATACAACTGCTATCTATTTTTAGGTTTCTGTCTGCAAGTACACCTGTATCTCCCAATGCTAAGAGAAGCCACAACTAACCTGAAAAATGTTGGTTTTCAGTCAGGAATGGAACAAGAACACAAACCGACGGCAATGCGAAAACACAATAGAATTAACAAGACATAAAAATACCATATGAGAGATGAAAACTAGAAAGTAACTGATGACATGGCAAGCGGTGAAGCAAACAAGGAAACAAATAAAAGACAACTATCTATGTTGTTTGAAATATCATTTTCGACATGTGAACGGCTAAGGGATAAATACGGCACCCTGTATATGTCGTGTGCAGCTACTATCAGTCAAGATTAGAAATATAGGGATGGGTAAGGGGCAGTTCATATGTCTACTAAGATATTTTCCCGTCCAGCTAGTACTCATAGTGTAAGCCCCATGAATTTTTCGAATTATTTTTCAAATTTTCTAATGAATTATTTTCAATAATTCATTTCTATATAATTAATTTTGATCTTTAATGCTCTTTACTGTGACTTGGATTTCTAGAGCATCAGGGATGCCAGTCTCTGGAAACTTCCTTCTTGGAGTTTGTAGTAGACGAGATTATCTTCACAGTGATATTTCGTGTCCCACTCGAACTTGTTCTCTTGTACTCTTTTTGCTTCGCGCAAGTTCGGGTCAATTTAGACCATTTAATTAATAATTGATTTCCCACTCTTTTCCTTGATCATCGTTTGCACGTTACCGTGACTTTTAATTTAGGAGCACCAGACTAGTCGTTTTCTCAGAACCAACTTGTCATGTCTGATCTACTCGAGATGCTCTTCACCCATGACCTTCGTGTCCCACTCAGACACTCCATTTTGTGCTCCATTTCCTTCGCACAACTTTCGGTTCAATTTAGGCCAATTAATTATCTACCGTGAAACCTGATTTAATTTCTCATTTAATTTCGGGACCCGACATCGACCCAACCTAGTCGACCCCAAATAGGAACATGGCCCACACGAAGCCTACTACCCGTCTGATACTTGTGTCCCATTTATTTGAGCCCCCACATGCTACTTATTTACCCATGATTTTAAATATCTATTTTAATTCAATTATTTTACCATGTCCGATTTTTAACCCGACCTGGCTCAACCGAACCCAACCCAAATTTGTGTGACCCTACCATGTCTATCCATACACTAATTTTTTCCCTACTCTAAAATATCCTCTTTATACAAATATCTCTATTTCTCTCTCTTATGTATATATATATACATATATACATATATATAATATATATGTAAATCTCTCTCTTTATCTCTCTTCTCTCCCCACACATCACACTACCTCACCCTTCTCCCTATTCCTGGCCGAACCCCCCTCTCTCTATATTTTCTCTCTCTCTCTCTCTAAATATCTCTCTCATTCTTTCTCTCTCTCTCTCTTTCTATATACATATATATATATATAATCATATATCTCTCTCTCTCACTTTACACAACACCCCATCACACCCCCTCACCTCCACCTCACAGTAGGACAACCCCCCCTCACCCATGTGGCCGGCCTACACACCCTCCCCACCTCTCTCTATTCTAATTCTCTCCTCTCTTAATATCTACACACTCACACACATATTAATCTCTCTCTCTCCCCCTCTCATTTTAAAACACAACTCAACCACAACACCCGAGCTCCCCCACAGCTGAGCCCAGCCCCTGGCCGACGGCCAAGCACCGCCACCCTAGGCCGAGCTCCTCCCCGACTTCCTTTCTTCTCCTTCTTCTTCTCCATCTACATCATTCATCATCATCACCATCACCCTCTTCTTCTTCTTCAACAACAACATCACCACCATGCACCACTCTCACCCCCACCATCTTCACCGTCACCTGCGCCACCGCCACTGCACCGTGCCATCGCCGCCCTGGCCGGCCGACGCAGCTTCTCAGGCGCGCCGCAGCAGCAGCAGCACTGTGCGCGCGGAAGCAGCCGCGGCCAGCCGCGACCGCGCTGCCGCCGCCGCCGGCGCCGCCGCGGTCGCCGCCGCCTCCGGCGAGCCCTCCCTCGGCCGGGCGCACCTCCGGGCAGGCCCCCATGGCGAGTCCCTGCGTCCCTGGCACGAGAAACGCCCGATTCGTGCATTTTGCACTGAATCACGTCGACGCGCGCGCGGACGGAATTCAAAACGTACGCCTCATCGCAGCGACTTTGCACATGTTTTTCGGAGAATCCGACAGTTGGATCGGCAATTTCTTCATTCCGTTACAATCTCGGTATATCCACCTTCACTCCTCTCAAATTTCACCTGTTAATTTCGTCGTTTGATAGATCAAAACCGGCCACCAAGTTGACACTTTAAATTGTGTTATTTTTGGACAGTTTTGTTGAGCCGACTTCGTCGATTCGTATCTCCTCCGTCGCAGCTCCGGTTGGCGCGCTACCAGTTCCTGTGCGAAGCTGGTATAACCCTCTTCCTGCCCCCTTTAGATTTCATTTCATTTTGAGCTTGTTAGGTTGGTCGAATTCGACGCCAAAGTTGGTCGTTCGAATTCTTAGTGTTGCACTTGTAAAATTCTATTTTTGAACCCGGGACTCCGGATTCAATTTCTGACACCACCAGTAGACTCGTGGCGTCGTTCTGGCATGTTTTCATATAAAGTTTGCTTGATTTGGAGAATGTGGGCCCTGGCACGCATTTCGGTGCAAAGCGGGTCCCACTTTCTGGGTCAACGGGTCATTTTGAGTTCGGCTCATCGGAATCCAATTTCGGATATACCGTTGAGTTCGTATCGTCATTATGGACTCATTGACATATAATTTGCTAGGTTTTAGTGGACATTGGTTCCGATACGTATTTCGGTGCAAGTCGGATACCAATATCCGGGTCAGCGGGTCATTTTGAGTTCGGCTCATCGGAATCCAATTTCGGATATACCGTTGAGTTCGTATCGTCATTCTAGACTCGTTGACATATAATTTGCTGAGTTTTGAGGACATTAGCTCCGACACGCTTTTCCGTGCAAATCGGTTTCCAATGTCCTGGTCAACGGACCAATTTGAGATCGGGTCAACGGAATCCAATTCTGGATATACCGTTGGGTTCGTATCGTCATTCTGGATTCGTGGACATATAATTTGTTAGATTTTGTACACTTTTATTTTGGCACGTTTTTCGGTGCAAAGTGTGTCCAACGGCGGACATCATTTTGGTCCGAAATTACCGTTTTGCCCCTGTATCCAAATTGAACTTTTGGACAGGCTATCCTAGCTGATTTGACCATTCTGGACACATTGGTGATATTTATTTTATCATCCGACAATATTTGTAGGTTTTTACCCTATTATTATAATCCTTCTCCTTTTGTGGTATTTTGAGTTCCATCGATTCCGGTGATTTCACAATCACTGAAATTGAATGGGTTGACCCTGTAGATGTTTATAGAGACTAGCCTTGACCCTGTTTGACCATGGTTGACTACTTTGACTGAACGTCGAAGTAGAGTCAACATTTGACCTAGTTTAACCTAGAGTTGACCATAGTTGACCAGTTGACCAAAAGTCAACTGTAAGTCAACCATTGACCCAATTTGACCTAGTTTGACTTGGTTTGACTTTTTATGACCTAGTGTGACTCAGTGTGACCTAGTTTGACTTAGTTGACTGAGTCTGACCTAGATTGCGTAGCTTATACTATAGAATCAAGCCTAACGTTGTTGAACCCTAATTAGTTTATATATATCTTATCTTTAGGTCTGTGGCATCACTCTGAGCATCGACCCCATTGACAGCTCAGGACCGCAGGCGAGTACATTCACTGATAGTTTTCATTGTCTTGGTATCTGCTATATCTGATTCAGTCATAGTGTCTTACTTGATTCCTAGTCACGATAGTTCACGGACTAGTATATGTTGGATCATGACATGAGATGTTGTTCCTGGATTTTCTTGGTATATATGTACATTTTCTGCCTTGTTCCATGTACTTGTATAGACACCGATTCCTGAGAGGGAGTAGCTATCCTCTTAGGGAATCCCGTGTCATGACGTGTCATGTCCAGGTCCATTATACTATTCGGGGATAGAGAATTATTAGGGGTTATGTGATCAGAGCCACCCTGTCACTATTCATGTGCTCGCGCCACTCTTCCCTCACGAAGGGTGTAGCGAGATCCTCTTGCCTTGTGCTCGTTATCCAGGTTGGCCGGCATGACTTTCCGTTGAGGTCACCGCGAATTGCCGGGCCAAGTGGATAGCCTGTCCTGTCACTTATCCCAAGCCGATCACATATCGCTCTAATAATTCAAGGCACATTTTATATTTACTTTATCTTATCATATATCCTGTTCTGTTCTACATACAGTACTTCTCACCATGCTATGATTTTAGTGTTACTCACATGTTTTATATGCCTCTATGATGTACCTTGATTGGAGACTGAGTTCTGCTCGGGAGAAGGGTTACAACCCCGGTCCTTGTTTGGTTTAAGGGTTGTAACTCAGCTTTCGAACGGTTCCCAAGTCTTCATATATCTTTGTCTTGTAGTTCATTATACTGTCTGTTATAGAATTTGTCAATTCACATGGAACTGCTGTTAGTGTTTGTACTTGCTCATTTTCCTAACAGGATACCGTTGATAATATTTTAGGAGTTGTTATACCATTAGTGGACTTCATGATGTTGCTAGCTGGGGTGGATCTCACTATTATTCTATGTGAGTTGCATGGGAGTTATCCATAGTTAGTCTTGTTGTTCCTTCTTTATTTTCCTGTCTTATGTTTCCTTCTAGTAGTTTCTAGTTGTTCTTGTGCTTTAGTTATCTTTCTTGTCTTATCATCCCTAGCTGTTGTGATGTGACTAGAGTATAATTGTAGTTATAGGCCTTCTAGACGCAGTGTATATTTATTGGGTACTAAATAGCGTTCTACCGTCGATACTGCGACGTAGGCTAGGAGTCGTCTACGTATTCGTACCCGTATATCCGGGTGCGGGTCGTGACACATAGAATCAGGTCGCAAGCATGGTAATCATGAAAATGACAGTCAAGAATGTATAATAAATCCATGATACTAATCTCTGTGTGACGAGCGTATCAACAAGCAGCAAGATATATGTATAACCATAAAATGAAAAGACTACTATGAATCGAAAGCAATCAGAAAGTGCACTTGCCTGAGGTCCTTAGCTAGTAAAACGGATAGTACAACCACATCAGATGAGTCACTAAAGTCACACATGCAAAAGTCTCCGGATACTGAAATAAATATTACCAACGTTCTCAGAATAGTCAAATTAGCCAGGGTTGCCTGTCCTTAAGTCCAATTCTGGATACAGGGGCAAAACGGTAATTTCGGGTCAAAACGTCGTCCGCCGTTGGACCCGCTATGCACCGAAAAGTGTGCCAGGGTCAATGGTCTCTAAAATCGTCAAACTATATGTCAACAGGTCCAGTTTTCTGATACGAACCCAACCGTATATCCAAAGTTGGATTCCGGCGGGCCGTGCACAAAATTGCCCGTTGAATTGGACCGTGGGGCCCGCAAAACGGCGATCCGATCAACGGTCTCAGAATTGGACCAAACTTGGCATACAGGACCAAAAAAATGATATGGTCCTGTTGGCGCAAGTTTCGTCTCGATCTGACGAACATGCACAAAGTAATTAGGAAATTTATACAGAGGCCAATACGGTGAATTTCGACGGATACGCATCAAATTCGTCGCGCACACGCGACCAATTTGAATTTCGTCAAAGCCCACACGTCCACGAAGCTGATACGCACCTTTTGATGCTTTCGGTTCGCGGCCACGTCGCCCGGATTGGCGGAACGCACGTGTAAGCCCCTGTTTTTCAAAATTTTATTTAATTAGTGTTTATTAAAAAAAATTTAATGTCATTTTTAACCTTAAAATAATTAATTAGATTTTTAGGAATTTTTCTAGAATTTTTAAATAATTTTTAAATGAGTTTTTAATACTAATATATCATTTTGCAATTTATTTAAATGTTTTAATATCATTTTGTAATTATTAGAATTATTTTAATATCATTATGTAAATTGTTAAATTGTTAAATTAGCAGTTTGCAAATTATGATTTGTTGGTGCAATTTAGTAATTGTATTTCTTAGGTTTTAGGGCCTTTCTGTAAATAACCTAACTACCAGGGACCTAAGTGCTAAATACCTACCCACCCAACCCCCCCCCCCCCCGACCGACGACTGCCACGCCGACGGGCAGCCCCCGCCATTTCCGGCTGCCCCGACCGACCTAGCACCGCCCACAACCCCTATTTAAACCCCTCTCTCCCCCCAGGCCTAAACCCTAACCCTAAATCCTCTCCGCCACCTCCCCACGACCACCTTTCCTCCCTTTTTTCCCAAAACCCTAGCCGCAACTCCGGCGAGCCCCGTTCAGCCCCGAACGACGACCGTCACCGCCGTCCACTACCACCACCCGACGCACCGCGCTGAGCAACGCCCAGCGCCACCGGAGCGCCACCGCCCCGACCACTCCTCCGTCCGCCAGCACGCTCGAACCCCCTCCAATCGCCGGACACGTGAGTAACGAGACCCGAATCGTGTCGTGCGTGTCTCGTTTTCACACACGAGACTCGCCAGGACACGTCGAACTTAGTGCTGTGCTCGGACACACGAGACTGAGCTCGTACGTGTCGTGCATAGCATGGACACGTTAATACCTGTGTCCCTAACTGTCAGGACACAGGACTGTGTATTTTTTTTATCACTTAATCATTCAAAACCTAAATAAAATAAACTAAGTCCTAACCCTAACACTGAGCTCGGGCTGACCCCCTGGCCAGCCCAACCGCACCCGAGACTCGACCCCCCGCTGGGCCGAGTTCGAGTCCCCCCCCTGTCTGAGCTGCTATTTCTTTTCCTTTTCCTTTTTCTTTTTTTTTTTTGTTTTTATATATAATTATATATATATGTATACATATATTTGTATATATATATGTATTATTATATGTACTATTTTATGTATATATATGTATGTTGTTTTTATATATATATATATACTTCATTTTAGTACTTTATAAATATATATATGTATGTATGTATATATATGTATTTATGTACATATATGTATATATGTATATATTTCCTTGTGTGTATATTTTCATGGTTAGTAAATATTTTATATATATTTGTATTTATATACATATATGTATATATATATATATATATATATATATATATATATATATATATATATATATTTTCATGTGTATATATATATTATTATGTATACACTTTATAATTAAATGTTTCCATATATATATATACATATTTGTATATATATATATATATATATATATATATATATATATATATATATATATATATATATATATACTTTATAAATTAAGTATTTTCCTTATAAATATATATATGTACTTTTAAACACATGTATGTATATTTTCACTATGCATAATTTTGCCTTATTAAAATAATAATATTTATTTTGCACTATTACAAAATTGTATTTTTAGTATATTTAAATTACTGCAACCATTTGGTGTCCAAGCCTAGCATGGGTTTTGGGCCCAAATGTGTTTTCACACATTCAAGACCTGTACAAGTCATATTGGACTTGATTCATGGCCTTGGGTCCTGTATTTGAACTTTGGTTCAAATTATATACATGGACAAAATACGCAGATAATTAATTATTTAAATTCAATTGTGTGCAATGCAGATTTTAATTTTCTAAAAATACTTAAAGTGATATTAAAATTATGGAAAAATAGTATTTAGATACTATGTTACTTTAGCTAATTTAGTATAATTTTTGTAGTATTTAATTTACTGTTTGCCACTAGTTTGGCATATGAAACCAAAACTCATTTTCTGTATACTTAGGAAAGCTGATTTTTATAAAATACTTGTACTGGTTAATAAATTCCAGAAAAATTATAATAAATTTCTATGATTAAAAAGGATCACTTTGATACTTTACTTTAAGTAAACTAGGCTTTTTGTCTATCTCTAAAATTGTTAGAACACAATGGTCTTTTGATTTATTTATTGATTAATTACGACTTGTAGCTTTTTGTGTTATTTTGAGTTTTAGCTGTGTTGAACCCCACCCCTCACTAGTGTAAAGACCCTAGAAAGTTAGTTAAAGTAGTGTGTCACCCCACATTAGTCTCCTAAGCTAAAATCATCATTTTGGCTAGGTGTCCTGTCACAAGTCGTGTTTCACAGATTAGTGTCCTAGCATTTTAGCTTAGTGTAAAAACTAAGTTATTGTATTTATTTCTACAGTGACGAGTTACCGGACATCCATAGCACTTTTATCGCAGCTTGTTTTGCTTTGTTAGAGGCAAGTACTTTCTACGAACTTTACATATTGTCACATAAATGAACTGCAAAACCCACCATGTTAAATACTGATCCTTGGGGTAGCAAGTTAGATCTCTACATGTTGTACTTTCAGTTACTACCATGCTTAGAACAGTCTTGATGTATCTTTCACATGATTAGAATATGGGTTATGGGGAAACTAATGGTAGAGTACGTGATCATGACCCCCCTATAGTAGCGAGCGAGGTCGCATTTTATATGCATACCTTGCCGTAGGCCATTATCCCGTATTTCTGTACGGATGTACACCTATGCCTGCTGACTTGTACGTATGTACAGTTTATTTACATGTACCACAGTACATTGTATATCTATTACCGATCACGTACCTGCTACAGTTTTAAACATTACATATACATCTGTCTCTATGACATATGTGTCCTTGCCATGATAGATTGTGTGATGCCATGTTTCCAGTTTTTTCCTCTTATGTTCATTTACATGTTTCATATGCTAGTTTGCTAGATTCAGTACTTGCTCCCGTCCTGACAGGATAACGTTGTAGTATCCTTACTGAGGAGGAGTTACTCTGCGACACATATTATGGGGTTACTGCCGAGGACCCGGCTCTGCTTTACGGATGTTCCTGCGGGGAACCTCGCCTAGTTTTCGTTGTTTACTTAGACTTTTGAGAGTAGACATGTATTAGACTATATCTTTTTAACTGGACATGTATCCAGTTTTACTTTCAGTTCACTTGTACTTGGACATTTTACTATATACGACGACTTTTGTGTTTGGAGCCTTTATGATTCTTCTTCACTTATAGAACTGTTAGCACATTTAGTCTTATCCTGTTATCTTTAGAACAGCTTACTACGTTTTATCTCAACGTAGGCTGGGCATGACTCGGCCTGGCCCAACAATTTGGGTAGCGGGTCGTGACATATTTTTAGTGGTGGCCCACGCAGGTCCTGACTAAACTGTTTGGTTACGTTATTGTACCAAGCATGCCTGCAATTAGGAACTTAAGGTAATTAGACAACATTAGGAGAGACGTTTAGAACACCTAGAGGAATGCTAGGATTGCAACATAGGAAATACATCACATGTTTGCTATTATAATTAGATTCCTTGCATATGATTGCTTACTTTAAACAAACCCTTATAAGTCATTTTCACTTTATTTAGATGGTGCTTACTCGTTCGTCCCAGCATGTTACGCCCGAGAATGGGGCCCTCCTTATCCAGTCAGCTGACCAGTCAACTGATACACCTCCACCTACCACATTCCCCCACTCCACAGATCCACAAACCCAGATACCACAACCACCTTCCACATCACAGGCCCAGCAGGACCCGATACTTCCACCACCCCCTATCACTATACCCACACAGGCTTCTGTCACACTCGACGGGAACCAGCTACTCACACTGATTCAGGGGTTCCTAACAACCATCAGGAGCAGACTACCCTACTCCGCCAGAGCATGGAGCGTTCTGAGGGACGTCCGTGGTCCCACCACATGTAGTGCCACGGCAGAGAGCGGGGACGATCAAGGACTTCATGGATCTGAATCCCAAGGAGTTCTCAGGGACTGAGGGCATAGTAATAGCTGATGAATGGCTAGATTCGGTAGAGAGGAAGCTTCTGGGAGTTAGGATGTCGGATGACCTCCAGGTCGAGGCAGCGGGATTTTTGCTGATAGACTTAGCAGGAGTCTGGTTCCGGAATGAGCCATTGTTTGCGAGAGGGAGAGCCACTTGGGATCAGTTCAAGACCCAGTTCAAGAAGAAATTCTTCTCGACCACTGCTAGAGTAGCCATAGGGCTACGATTCCAGAACATCCAGCAGGGGAACCGTTCTGTTGATGACTATGCGGCAGAGTTTAGTCGCTGAGCCGTTTCGCTCCTAGTCTGGTTGCAGATCCAGAGGAGATGACCCGTAGGTTTTGCCATGGTCTAGTTCCAGACATTGGCATTTTATAGTGGCGAACGGTACGACTGACTACTACCAGAGCCTAGAGTTGGCCCGGCATCGAGGAGCGTCTTCTGTCATGCAAGAGGCCGGCTTCTGTACACATGAGGGACCGTCCAAGCGTCAGGCTTTCCAGCAGAGAGCACCGACGCCACCCCAGCAGACTTACCGTCCCCCTACACCACATCATCAGACCCCGCCAGTTAGAGCCCCGGGACCCAGCAGCAGCAGCAGAAGGGAGCTATATGTTCTTTCTGCGGAAGACCAGGACACGACAGTCCGTTGCAGGAAGATTGGGTCAGTGTTTAGTTGTGGGTCTGCCACCCATCAGCTACGGAACTGTCCAGCAGCCAAGGGACCTAGAGGACCACTCCACTCAGCAGCAGAGGTTTGGGCAGCATCTGCAGCAGCAAAGGGACCTCAGGGGAAGGTTTATAGCCTAGCCCTTGAGCCGGAGCCGGAGCAGGTTTCGGAGCCGGATTACTTAGCTGACGTCATCACAGGTCATGTTTATTTGCATACTTTTCTAGCTCTATGCTTGTTTGATTCTGGTTCTCATAGCTTCCTGTCATTAGAGTTTATGCATGAACATCACTTAGTATCTACACCTACTGCGGAGATTAGTAGAGTAATGACGGGAGGAGGACCAGTGCCTATTAGAGCTAGCTATAGATGCTCTATTATGATAGCCGGGAGAGAGTTCGAGGGGCGATTCTTTGTGATGCCACTCCCCGGTTATGATATCATATTGGGGATGGACTGGCTTAGCTATGCCCATGCATCTATAGATTGTCATGAGGGTAGTATTTTGTTCAGTCCCCCAGGCACAGCACCATTCAGTGTCAGGAGGACAGGGCCGAGATCAGCCTAGAGCCGAACTGTTGTGCTACAGTCGGGACGCAGCACCGCCACACCCTATCATTAGGGAGTTTATGGATGTATTCCCAGAGGATCTTCCAGGACTTCCGCCTGACAGAGATGTGGAGTTCACTATAGATTTAGTGCCGGGTTCATCACCAGTATCCCGGGCTTGCTATAGAGTGAATCCCAAGGAGGCCATAGAGATGAAAGAGCAGATTGATGACCTGTTGAAAAAGGGTTTCATTCGATCCAGTGCTTCTCCATGGGGAGCACCAGTGCTCTTTGTGCCTAAGAAGGATGGTACAGTCCGGTTGTGTATTGACTACCGGGCCTTGAATGCCATCACTATCAAGAACAAATATCCTCTGCCCAGGATAGATGATTTGTTCGACCAGTTGAGCGGGGCGAAGGTGTTTTCCAGGATAGACTTGAGATCCGGGTACCACCAGGTGAAGGTTAGGCCAGCAGACATCCAGAAGACGGCGTTCAACACGAAGTACGGGCAGTACGAGTTTCTGGTGATGCCATTTGGTCTCACAAATGCGCCAGCTGTCTTTATGAACTTGATGAATATTTCACCAGTATCTGGATAAGTTCGTCGTAGTGTTTATCGACGACATCCTGATATACTCGAAGACGCCAGAGGAGCATGCAGAGCACTTGCGGATAGTTTTGGGGATTCTGAGAGGAGAGATTGTTTGCCAAATTGCCGAAGTGCGAGTTCTTTTTAGACCGAGTGGAGTTTCTCGGCCATGTAGTCACTGGAGATGGAATCTCGGTGGATCCCAGAAGATTGCTGCAGTTGAGACGTGGAAGGCTCCGACGTCAGTTTCAGAGATCAGGAGCTTTCTGGGTTTAGCAGGCTATTACAGAAAGTTCGTCCAGGACTTTGCTAGGATAGCTGAACCCATGACGAAGCTGACGCGGAAGGACGCAGAGTACATCTGGTCAGAGGACTGCCAGGCAGATTTGAGGAGCTGAAGAGGAGGCTGACGACCGCTCCAGTTCTGACTTTACCTTCAGGTTCTGGAGGTTTCACCATTACAGCGATGCTTCTGGGAAGGGGCTAGGATGTGTCCTACAGCAGCATGGAAAGTGATTGCTTATGCATCTAGGCAATTGCGGACTCATGAAGGAATTATCCTACCCATGACCTCGAGTTGCTGCGGTGATCTTTGCACTCAAGTTATGGAAACATTACTTATACGGAGCGTGTGGAAATCTTTACTGACCACAAAAGCTTGAAGTATGTGTTCACGCAGAAAGAGCTGAACATGAGGCAAAGACGATGGTTGGAGTTGATGAAGGACTTCGACATCGATTTACAGTATCACCCCGGGAAGGCAAATGTGGTGGCGGATGCGCTGAGCAGGCATCCGATGGCATGGTACTGATGATTGATCGGCATTTGGGGAGGATCTGGAGAAGCTCGGTATCGAGCTAGTTCGGCCAGGATCAGTGATACAGATGATGGCGCTTGACATTCAGTCAGGTTTGATGGAGCAGATCCGGGAGGCACAGTCTACAGATGAGAGCCTTCGCAGACTTCGACCCCAGGCTTAGCTGGATTGCTAGACTTCACTATAGCAGAGGATGGATCCCTGAGGCATGGCAGCCGATTGTGCGTACCGAAGGGAGAGCTGGTAGAGGCAGTTTTGCAGGAGGCGCACCGATCGAGATATTCTATTCACCCTGGTGCTAACAAGATGTACCGTGACTTGCGGGAACATCTTTGGTGGCACGGGATGAAGAGGGATGTATCACGTTTCATCTCGAGATGCCTAGTTTGCCAGCAGGTCAAGGCGGAGCGCCAGAGGCCAGCTGGTTTGTTGCAGCCGTTACCCATTCCCGAGTGGAAGTGGGAACATATTACGATGGACTTCGTTTCAGGGCTTCCTCGTTCCCAAGGAGGGAAGGATGCCATCTGGGTCATCGTAGACAGGCTGACGAAGTGTGCGCACTTCATACCCTTCAAGGTGGGGCTTTCCACCGAGAAGTTGGCGGAGCTATACATGCAGCAGATAGTTCGCCTACACGGAGTGCCGGTGAGCATCGTGTCAGACAGAGACAGCAGATTCACATCCCACTACTGGAGGAGCTTGCAGGAGGAGTTGGGCAGTAGGCTCAAGTTCAGTACGGCGTACCACCCAGACAGATGGGCAGTCCGAGAGGACGATACAGACACTGGAGGATATGCTGAGGACCTCGTGCTGGACTTCGGAGGATCATGGGAGAGCCATCTGCACTTGGTAGAGTTTTCATACAACAACAGCTACCAGGCCAGTATTGGTATGTCTCCTTTCGAGGCGCTATATGGGACGATGCCGACACCGCTCTTTTGGGATGATGTCGGAGACAGAGTTATGCTTGGGCCAGAGATGATCACGGATGCAGCAGAGAAAGTCGGGATGATCAGAGACAGGCTCAGAGTAGCTCAGGATAGGCAGAAAACTGGGCTGATGCTAGTCGCAGACCGATGGAGTTCGCAGACGGTGATATGGTGCTAGTGAAGATATCACCTACTAGAGGGACGATCCGGTTCGGACGAGGAGGGAAGCTGAGCCCCAGATACATCGGGCCGTTCGAGGTACTTGGCAGGATCGGAGAGGTAGCTTACAGGGTTGCACTTCCACCCAACCTAGCAGGAGTTCACGACGTCTTTCACGTATCTCAGCTGAGGAGATATGTTCCAGACCCCAGTCATGTGCTAGATCATTCAGAGTTGGAGGTCGGACCGAGCCTTACAGTTTCTGAGCAGCCAGTAGATATATTAGACAGGAGAGAAGAGGCTGAGGAACAAGGTTATACCCTAGTCGAGTAGCTTGGAGCCGTCACTCCCCAGGTGAATCTACTTGGGAGAGGGAGTCGGACATGAGGGAGAGATACCCTTACTTGTTCGATCCAACCGCTGCGAGGGAACCACCCGTTCCCGCTTGATACCTTAGAGGTTAGTTTCGATCGTAGCCTTAGTCATTTGATTGCATTGCTTGCTATGTTAGAATATTGTCGGATCTTCAATCCTTGTGAATTTCGAGGACGAAATTTTTCAAGGAGGGAAGACTTGTAAGCCCCTGTTTTTCAAATTTTATTTAATTAGTGTTAATTAATTTTTAATGTCATTTAGCCTTAAATAATTATTAGATTTTTAGGAATTTTTCTAGAATTTTTAAATAATTTTTAAATGAGTTTTAATACTAATATATCATTTTGCAATTTATTTAAATGTTTTAATATCATTTTGCAATTATTAGAATTGTTTTAATATCATTATGTAAATTGTTAAATTGTTAAATTAGCAGTTTGCAAATTATGATTTGTTGGTGCAATTTAGTAATTGCATTTCTTAGGTTTTAGGGCCTTTCTGTAAATAACCTAACTACCAGGGACCTAAGTGCTAAATACCTACCCACCACCCACCCACCCACCCACCACCCCCCCGACCGACGACTGCCACGCCGACGGCAGCCCCCGCCATTTCCGGCTGCCCCGACCGACCTACGCACCACCCACAACCCCTATTTAAACCCTCTCTCCCCCAGGCCTAAACCCTACCTAAATCCTCTCCGCCACCCCCCTACGACCACCTTTCCTCCCCTTTTCCCAAAACCCTAGCCGCAACTCCGGCGAGCCCCGTTCAGCCCCAACGACGACCGTCACCGTCGTCCACTACCACCATCCGACGCACCGCGCTAAGCCGCGCCCAGCGCCACCGGAGCGCCACCGCCCCGACCACTCCTCCGTCCGCCAGCACGCTCGAACCCCCCTCCAATCGTCGGACACGTGAGTAACGAGACCCGAATCATGTCGTGCGTGTCTCGTTTTCACACACAAGACTCGCCAGGACACGACGAACTTAGTGCTGTGCTCGACACACGAGACTGAGCTCGTACGTGTCGTGCATAGCATGGACACGTTAATACCTGTGTCCCTAACTGTCAGGACACAGGACTGTGTATTATTATATTTTTTATCACTTAATCATTCAAAACCTAAATAAATAAACTAAGTCCTAACCCTAACACTGAGCTCGGCTGACCCCCTGGCCAGCCCAACCGCACCCGAGACTCGACCCCCCGCTGGGCCGAGTTCGAGTCCCCCCCCCCCCCCTGTCTGAGCTGCTATTTCTTTTCCTTTTCCTTTTTCTTTTTTTTTTTTGTTTTTATAATAATATATATATATGTATACATATATTTGTATATATATATATGTATTATTATACGTACTATTTTATGTATATATATGTATGGTTGTTTATATATATATATATATATATATATATATATATATATATATATATTATATATATATATATATATATATATAATATACTTCATTTTAGTACTTTATAATATATATATGTATGTATGTATATATATGTATTTATGTACATATGTATATATGTATATATTTTTTGTGTGTATATTTTCATGGTTAGTAAATATTATATATATATTTTTATTTATATACATATATGTATATATATATTTTCATGTGTATATATATATTATGTATACACTTTATAATTAAATGTTTCCTTATATATATACATATTTGTATATATTTATATATACTTTATAAATTAAGTATTTTCCTTATAAATATATATATGTACTTTTAAACACATGTATGTATATTTTTACTATACATAATTTTGCCTTATTAAAATAATAATATTTATTTTGTACTATTACCAAATTATATTTTTAGTATATTTAAATTACTGCAACCATTTGTGTCCAAGCCTAGCATGGGTTTTTGGGTCCAAATGTGTTTTTCACACATTCAAGACCTGTACAAGTCATATTGGACTTGATCATGGCTTTTGGGTCCTGTATTGAACTTTGGTTCAAATTATATCATGGACAAAATACGCAGATAATTAATTATTTAAATTCAATTGTGTGCAATGCTAATTTTGATTTTCTAAAAATACTTAAAGTGTTGTTAAAATTATGAAAAAGTATTTAGATACTATGTTACTTTAGCTAATTTAGTATAATTTTGTAGTATTTAATTTACTGTTTTGCCACTAGTTGGCATATGAACCAAACTTATTTTCTGTATACTTAGGAAAGCTGATTTTTATAAATACTTGTACTGGTTAATAAATTCCAGAAAAATATAATAAACTTCTATGATTAACAAGGATCACTTTGATACTTTACTTTAAGTAAAACTAGGCTTTTTGTCTATCTCTAAAATTGTTAGAACACATGGTCTTTGATTTATTTATTGATTAATTATGACTTGTAGCTTTTTGTGTTATTTTGAGTTTTAGCTGTGTTGAACCCCACCCCTCACTATGTAAAGACCCTAGAAAGTTAGTTAAGTAGTGTGTCACCCCACATTGGTCTCCTAAGCTAAAACATCATTTTGGCTAGTACCCTCCCGTCACAAGTCGTTTTCACAGATTAGTCCTAGCATTTTGCTTAGTGTAAAACTAGTTATTGTATTTATTTCTACAGTGACGAGTTACCGGACATCCATAGCACTTTTATCGCAGCTTGTTTTGCTTTGCTAGAGGCAAGTACTTTCTACGAACTTTACATATTGTCACATAAATGAACTACAAAACCCACCATATTAAATACTGATCCTTGGGGTAGCAAGTTAGATCTCTACATGTTGTACTTTCAGTTACTACCATGCTTAGAACAGTCTTGATGTATCTCTCAAGATTAGATATGGGTTATGGGGAAACTAATGGTAGAGTACGTGATCATGACCCCCCTATAGTAGCGAGCGAGGTCGCATTTTATATGCATACCTTGCCGTAGGCCATTATCCCGTATTTCTGTACGGATGTACACCTATGCCTGTTGACTTGTACGTATGTACATTTTATTTACATGTACCACAGTACATTGTACATCTATTGACTGATCACGTACCTGCTACATTTTAAACATTACATATACATATGTCTCTATGACATATGTATCCTTGCCATGATAGATTGTTGTGATGCCATATTTTCAGTTATTTCCCTCTTATGTTCATTTACATGTTTCATATGCTAGTTTGATAGATTCAGTACTTTGCTCCCGTCCTGACAGGATAACGTTGTAGTGTCCTTACTGAGAAGGATTACTCTGCGACACAATATGGGGTTACTGTCGAGGACCCCTCTGCTTTACGAAGATGTTCCTGCGGGGAACCTCGCCTAGT
>JANAVB010005598.1:3253827-3392969 GCA_029216955.1 Iris pallida | reverse complement strand
GCCTACAAAATCCCAAAATACATGTTAAGGAAATATTCCACTATAATCATCAAATAAACATTATCGAGATTTTTATATGGCAAATATTATTTATAAAAATTATTTATTAGACCACTACATAAATTGCGAAGTACGCACATTCATACAATGCATCTATCGTCGTGAACGTCTTTGATCGCTCTACATATTACATGGGCCCGGGTTGGTTCGGGCCAAGTCCGGACCAGTTTGGTACAACCGGGTCATTTAAACGTCAATAATATTAATAATGATAATTAAACTATTTATAATGGTCATGTCACAACTTGGTCTGCTTTTCCTAGTTAGGAACCACTATGGCTCGACATTTCCTACCAGGGCTAATACACTAGTCAAAGCACGTCACTGTACTTCCGTACCATAATTTCTAGTCACCTTATACTCAATTTCTTAACCATGACTAAAAACATCTACCGTAATAATTAACTAATTAACTATTTATAAAACCTAATAATCACCATTTAAATCAATTAAATAATAAATAAAATATTTTAAAATTTTTGGGAAGGGGAGCTACAAATCTACCCACCTTAAAAATAATTTCTTTCTCGAAATTCTAACTCATAAACATGCCTAAAATTTAAAATTAAAAAATAAATCCACTATTACCTTAATCTTCTCAATTTAATTCCTCAAAATAGTTTATACCCTCCTCCTAGCCATTTTGTAACTACATAACCTCTAGGACTTCTACCCACCTTTGGTCACACTACTCCTCCGAAACATAGGTCATTAAACCTTATAACCACCTAACTAGTTGCTAACAATTGTCACTTTCCATTCCCAGAATACGTATATTTAGACTTATACTGCTTAATGATCATGTATTATTCTGTAATTAAAACCCTTTAATTTCATGTTAATTAATTTTATGTAATTTTATTTTTGCATTTTATTTTCTGCTTTCATACACTGCTTTTAGCTTTACTTTGGGTTCGGCTTGGATTGGTTTAGTTAAGTTGGTTCATCATGAACCAAAACAAACCCCCACCTACCACCACCCCTTTATTTAAAGCCCATCCCCTTTCTCTCTCTTCATTACTTCACCATTAATCTTCTTCTTCCTCATAACTCCTCCCCCACCTACTCAGCCGCCAAGGCAAGTGCCAACTTGCTTCTTGATGGATCACCATTATTATTGTTCCATCATCTTTCTTACTTGATTTGGAGACTCTTTAGTACTTAACATTTTCAATTTCCCTGGTTCATTTCTTGGAGATCTAAGTTTTGTGCATTTTCGGATTTCTTAGGTTTTGATCTAGTAAACTTTATTATCTTTAAGTTTTGATGGTTCCATGTTGTAGAAAATTTCGTTCTACCCTATTTTGACCTGTGGAAGTTCAGATTTGGGCTTGGAACGAAGGATTTAGAGAGCTTGGAAGCAATGGTTTCCATGGTTCTGTCCTTAGAAAATTTGGAGAAGAAGAACAGATCCTGACCGCATGACAGTGCTTGACCGCATGAGTCTTCATGCAGCAAGTCATCCTGGCCGCATGGGCTTAGCTAGCCGCATGAGCTCAGTTAGCCGCATGAGCTCAGCTAGCCGCATGGGCTTAGCTAGCCGCATGGGCTTAGTCAGCCGCATGAGACTTATCTGTCGCATATGCATTTAGTCCCGCTTACCGCATGAGGGTCATTCCCGCAGCCGCATGTGAACTGTCTTAGCCGCATCACTGTATATCATCTTAACCGCATAGGATTCTTTCTTGCCGCAGCTTAGCATTATGGGACTTGTATAAATCTAGCCGCATGGCGCTGATTCTTCTCAGCCACATGGCGCTGCATGACTTATCTGCCGCATAAAGCTTTACTAAGTTGGCCGCATAAGACTATTCTGATTCCGGCCGCATGGAATCATCCTTGCCTAGCCGCATGAAACCCATTCATCCACGGCCGCATGAAACCCAAGTTTCGCGAGCCGCGTGACTCTGACCCCAATGTCTTTTCGCCTGATCCTTGCTCCAAATTGACATTGATTAACATTTATTGACATTTATTAGCATTAATTATTAACATGACATTAATTGTTGCCTTGGCATTTGTTTAACATTAGTTGAATTTGATTGACAGGGATTGTCATCTTAATTTAATTATTGATCATGCGTTCCTAGTTGGAACTAAGAGACTGGCTAGTCGTCTTATTGAATTGAATGAATGAGACACGTTCATATTAACTATGAACTATTACAATCGACTGGCTAATCCCGAACTTCGGCATACAGACACATAGAGGCTTCAATCTATTTATTTATTTATTTATTTATTTTCTACAAACAGCAGTATGTGTACTTTATGGTCAAGGCATGATTATTCCGTGGTTAGTTTTGATTGTTGTATTACGCTATGTAAGACCTACAACCTAGTCGCACGGGTATCGTTGTAGAGTTGTGTATATCGTACCCCGTACACAAGTACTCATTCTGAAGGACCATGATCCACGGCATGGGATTTCACTCAACATAGAGACTATTAAGTTAAATAAAATAATGATTGCATGGAGAGAATGGATTCCTGAGTTCTTACATGGCAGCCCTCTTGGGACTATTAAGTGCCCGACAGGTCGGCTGGTCCCCACAGATACTACAAATCTGCCACACGGGCAGGGAGCGGTATCTGATTATATTATTTATTGTATATTGTATATTGATGACAGGCGTCCCGCTAGGACTCGTCTAATTCATGATTGGCGCAATTGATTGACTGGATAGACTAGCCTTGCTTGCACATAGTAAGAACTGAGGAATCCCTATTGCATAATTCTAGGATAACTTGGAACTCACAGTAGCAAGCCGTAGTAGTTGCATAGCCGTTTAAATTGATTTGTTTGTGTACTGTCTCTACTCTGATGACTAACTAAGATGATCGGAATATCAGGACATGACGGGTCAACTTCTGTCCTTGTTTGGTTGGGAGGTTGGTTCGAAGTGTCGTGATGTGATGTGAATCCCAGTAGCCAGCAGAGATCTATTTATTATGTTTTCTATTTCTGGTTTTATTCCTCATATCGTGCTCCCTTGAGGTACTTGCTATTAGAGGTCTAACCTCTCTGGTTTTGTATGGCCAGATTTAGAGCCGGTCTCCGAGGATCCAACTTACTTCTACCTCCAAGATGGTCAACACTAGAGAGATGATCGCAGGAGGACTCGAGTGGGTTTCTTACTTTCCCGCTCGTTTTGTTATCTACTTTAAACTTTGCCGTTTGGTACCGACATGTTAGTCGGATTGTCTTGTACTTACTTTTGCATAATTGTAACTAAAGTCAGGTTGCAGCTGATAAATAATTGTGTATATTATACTACATCATCTGGCTGTGTTTTGTAAAGCCAGATATCAAGAACATTTTGATTAAGCGTTTGGGACGCCTTACTGCTTTATCTTACATGTTCTTTGTTTCTGTTTCTTGTTCGAATGATTAAGACAATAGATGTGAAGTGACCATAGGAAGACTTTCATGTAGTATGCACCCCCTCGTCTTGTAGACATCATTGATCGTATTATATGGTATTCATCTACCCGTAATACGTAGCTGGCTGAGTCATTCCCCCGCTCTCCAGTATTCTGGTTCTGGGGCGTGACAAGGTTTTAGTGGTGGCCCATGCAGGTCTGATTGCAGACTTGTGGGGTGTTTTGATTTATAGGATGTCTCAATCATACATGTTCCCCCTTGATCTCATGATTCGTTGTTCTCAATTCTAGCTTGACATTCCAGTATCCTTTGACTTCATTGATCTTTCCTGTCCGGTCATTTGATTGCTCTCTTATCCCTTTTTAGGGCTACCTCGTCCGTATCTGTCAGAGCTGGACAGCAACAACATGGATAGCATGGACAACATGACCAGGTTGGTCAGCAACAAGGGCCAGTACTACCCCAAGAGACTATCCAAGAAGAAGTGATAGTGGAACCAGCAGTTGAACCGCAATATCCGGAGGTTCCTACACCACCCATAGTTCTGCATACCCCTGTGGAAGTGGACACCCCGGCCCTTTTAGAGATCATGAGAGGGATGATGGCTACCCAACAACATCAGATGTTAGCCTAGCAGTGCATGTACGCTCAGTTACAAGAGCAGAATGTACTACTCAACCAAGGATTACAGACGGCGTTGGAAAGAGGGGCGAGGCCACATTCAGGAGCATCAACCAGGTTTTGCAAGTACAACTCCCGTCGTTTCGAAGGCACGGAGGATGCTATCTCAGCAGATGCGTGGCTTAAGGATATTGAGGCTATTTTGACAGCAACTAAGGTGCCGACAGAAGAACGTGTGGATCAGGTGAAGTTGTTACTTCAGGATCTCGCACGAGATTGGTGGTAATCAGAGGAAGTAGGTATCAGACGTCCCGTTGCTTGGGACGATTTCACAGCAAGATTCAAGACGAAGTACTATGGAGTTGTGGCACAGTTTGAGCTACTACAGAAGTTTATCAACCTCAAGCAGGCCGGCAAGACGGTAGATGCTTATGCAGCGAAGTTCTGCAGATTGAGTATGTTTGCCCCAGAGATGGTAGCGACAGAGCGCCAGAGGGCGATGAGGTTCCAGCAAGGGTTTCATCTTGAGCTCTTGCAATTGATAGAGGGGCACAACTATCAGACTTTTGACGAAGTATTGACGGCAACTCGAAGGCATGAGATCACCATTCAGAGGATCACGGCAAGGACTGGGGGTCAGAAGAGATCCCACAGTCAGATGGAAGGAGGAGGGGGAGTAGCGCCCCGGGCAACAGCACCATCCCTTGACATTCGCATCCACGATGTGGCGATACGAGGGCCAGCACCACCACCCAGGCAGCAGCAGCAACAACCAAGGAAGAACCAGCAACCCCCAGCGGGCTGCACTTATTGTGGAAAGATGGGGCACGTTAGAGATGTGTGTCGGACATTGAACGGACTGTGTTTGATATGTGGAAATCCAGATCATCGGGTTACCACCTGTCCCATAAATTCGAGGTCAGGAGGACCAGTGCAGCAGTTTCCTGCTCTGCCAGCACCAGGGGCAGGACAGTATCGAGGACCAGCGGTAGCAGTGAAACCGTTGGCACAGCGCCCGTTAATACCGCAGGCTCAGATGTTTCGACAGCAGGGACCGCCGATGCAGCAACACCAACATAGACCACCCCAGCATCATCAAGGCAGGGGCCAGCAGCAGCACCAGGCTAGGCCACAACATGGGAACCAGCAAGGAGGTCGAGGGCAGGCATTCACTCTGTCCTTGGAAGAGGCATTAGCATCGGGAGATGTTATGGCAGGTAACATTCTCGTCGCCTCATATCCCACAGTAGCATTGTTTGATTTGGGAGCATCACACTCATTTATATCTGCACAATTTACGACACGGCTAGGAATGGAGTTCGAGGCATTGCCGCGGAGGTTGAATATACTCACTGGCAATGGGCTCGTAGGAGTCAGTAGAGTTATTCTAGCGTGTAGCGTTATAGTTTGCGGGCATTCCTTACCCGCCCGATTGATAGAATTTTCTGTTGGAAATTTTGACGTTATCTTAGGCATGGACTGGCTGAAAGACAGTCATGCGACAATAGATTGTCGTAAAGGAAGTGTATCTTTTGATATTCCAGGCATGAAGAGATTCACCTTAGTCAGATCAGAGGCAACTCAACAAGAGCAGGGGGTAGTGACGGCAATGGAAGAAGTTCAGGTTCCGAAGGTAGTTGAAGAATTTCTAGACGTATTTCCCGAAGAACTTCCCGGTCTGCCACCGGTTAGAGATATTGAGTTCAGTATAGAATTGGCACCTGGAACTAAACCGATATCAGATCGGATTTACAGAATGGCGGATTCAGAACAAGTCAAGGTATATCAGCATATAGAGGAACTGAAGGAGAAGAAGTTTGTCCAAGCTAGCATATCGCCGTGGGTAGCACCAGTGGTACTTGTGGAGAAGAAGGATAGATCATCCAGATTGTGTATCGACTACAGGAAGCTTAACGCGGCAACAGTAAAGAACAAGTACCCACTACCAAGGATCGACGATTTGTTTGATCAGTTGAGCAGGGCTAGAGTTTTCTCCAAGATAGATCTTCGGTCAGGTTATCATCAAGTGAGGGTTCGGAAGGAGGATATTCCCAAGACAGCGTTCAGGTCGAAGTATGGGCATTATGAATTCTTGGTAATGCCGTTTGGTTTGACCAATGCTCCAGCAATATTCATGGATTTGATGAACCGCATCTTTATGCCGTACTTAGATCAGTTTGTCGTGGTGTTTTTCGACGACATTTTTGTATACTCTGCTAGTGAAAAGAAGCATGAAGACCACCTCAGAAAAGTGTTGCAGGTTCTGAGGGAGAACCAGTTGTATGCCAAGCTCAGCAAGTATGAGTTCTGGACGGATCATATTTTATTTTTGGGTCACATCATATCAGGAGCTGGAGTAGCAGTGGATCCCAAGAAGGTAGAAGCAGTAGAGAGTTGGCCAGTACCCAAGACCGTAGCTGATGTACGGAGTTTCTTGGGATTGGCAGGATATTACAGAAGGTTTGTATCAGATTTTGCAAGACTTTCAGCACCCATGACCCGCTTGACACGGAAGGATGTGCTATTTGTTTGGTCGGCAGAATGTCAGGCATCATTTAAGACTTTGAAGCAGAAGTTGATATCAGCACCTATTCTTACATTGCCAGTTGGATCCGGAGGCTTTACCGTATATTGCGATGCATCAGGTAAAGGACTTGGATGTGTCTTCATGCAGCACGGGAAGGTGATAGCATATGCATCTAGGCAGCTTCGAGACCACGAGAAGAATTACCCAACTCATGATTTGGAGTTGGCGACAGTAGTATTTGCTTTGAAGCTATGGAGGCATTACTTATATGGTGATCGAGTGGATATGTACACAGACCATAAAAGTCTGAAGTACATTTTTACTCAGAAGGAGCTGAATATGAGGCAGAGAAGATGGTTAGAACTGATCAAGGATTACGACGTTGAGCTTCAGTATCATCCGGGCAAGGCTAATGTGGTAGTAGACGCTCTTAGCAGGAGAGGCAACGCATTTATGTTGACAACACAGAAGCACATTTTAGAGGACCTTCAGGAGAGGGGCATAGGAGTTATACTTCCTAGTGATGTAGCAATTCTGGCAAGTCTACAAGTCCAATCTGACTTGGTAGATAGGATCAAGGTAGCTCAGGCACAGGATCCAAGGATTCAGAAGCTTAGGGCAGAATGTGAGTCAGGGCTCAGGAAGGAGATGCAGATCCACGAAGACGGTATACTTAGGTTTGGATCACGTCTATGTGTACCTAGTGGAGATATTAGACAGGAAGTTATGGCAGAAGCTCACAGTTCCCAGTATTCCATACATCCTGGAGGGACCAAGATATCAAGCAACACTTCTGGTGGAATGGAATGAAGAGGGAGATAGCTAGATTTGTTTCCCGTTGCTTGATATGTCAGCAAGTGAAGGCAGAGCAGCAGAGGCCAGCTGGATTATTACAACCGCTTCCTATCCCGGAATGGAAGTGGAAGCACATCACAATAGACTTTGTGACCGGTTTATCGAGATCGCCAAGTGGTAAAGATGCTATTTGGGTGATAGTGGACCGGCTTACAAAGGTAGCACATTTTCTTCCTTTCAGAGTAGGGCAATCTACAGAAAAGTTGGCAGAGTTGTATATGCAACAGATAGTCAGACAGCATAGAGTCCCTGTCAGTATTGTATCAGACAGAGATACCTATTTTATATCATATTTCTGGAAAAGCTTACATCATAGTCTGGACACCAAGTTAAGATTTAGCACGGCTTACCATCCACAGACGGACGGACAATCAGAAAGGACAATTCAGACTTTGGAAGATATGTTACGAGCTAGCACCCTAGATTTTGGAGGATCTTGGGAGAGCCACCTGTACTTAGTCGAATTCTCATATAACAACAGTTACCAAGCCAGTATCTAGATGGCGCCATTTGAGGCACTATATGGTAAGAAGTATAGATCGCCACTAGCATGGGATGATATCGGGGAGAGGAAGATGATAGGCCCAGAAATGATTGTTCAAACAGTTGAATTGGTTAAGGGAATTAGGGAACGACTTCGAGTTGCGCAGAACCGGCATCGTCATTGGGCGGACCGGCATCGTAGGCCGCTAGAGTTTTCTGTTGGGGACCACGTGTTCTTGCGGATCTCACCTACCCGTGGGGTCATTAGATTTGGCGTTCGCGGGAAGTTGAGTCCGCGATACGTAGGACCATTCGTTATCCTTGATAGGATAGGCGATGTTGCTTATCGTTTGTCCCTTCCACCTTCGTTATGAGAGGTGCATAACGTATTTTATGTATCTCAATTGCGAAGGTATGTATCGGACCCCAGCCATATCCTCGATCATTCTGAACTGGTTATTGGTACCAACCTGTCTTACGAGGAGTAGCCTGTGTCCATCTTGGACCGAAGAGAGAAGATACTCAAGAACCGAACAATTAACCTTGTCCGGGTTGCTTGGGGTCATCACTCTTTGGGAGAGTCAACGTGGGAACGTGAGAATGATATCCGATCACGGTATCCACATCTGTTTGACTCATAAGGTATATTTCTTCCCGTGTACCTTGATTGTCTTAATCCCTCATGCTTGTCACCCTATGGATAGAACTACGTAATGTCGTAGATTGTTAATATAGATATGTGATCTACTAGTTAGCATTAAAGAATGATTGCTTGCTCAAGTTTCTTGTGCCTAGATTAGCTTAGTTTTGATATTCCTATCCTGCTTGGATTTGAAATTCCGAGGACAGAATTTTTCTAAGGAGGGTAGAGATGTCACTTTCCGTTCCCAGAATACGTATTTTTAGGCTTATACTGCTTAACGATCATGTATTGTTCTGTAATTAAACCCCTTTAATTTTATGTTAATTAATTTTCTGCAATTTTATTTCTGTATTTTATTTTTTGCTTTCATACTCTGCTTTTAGCTTTACTTTGGGTTCGGCTTGGATTGGTTTAGTTAAGTTGGTTCATCATGAACCGAAACAAACCCCCACCTACCACCACCCCTTCATTTAAAGCCCATCCCCTTTCTCTCTCTTTATTACTTCACCATTAATCTTCTTCTTCCTCATAACTCCTCCTCCACCTACTCAGCCGCCAAGGCAAGTGCCAACTTGCTTCTTGATAGATCACCATTATTATTGTTACATCATCTTCCTTACTTGATTTTGAGCCTCTTTAGTACTTAACATTTTCAATTTCCCTGGTTCATTTCTTGTAGATCTAAGTTTTATGCATTTTCATATTTCTTAGGTTTTGATCTAGTAAACTTTGTTATCTTTAAGTTTTGATGGTTCCATGTCGTAGAGAATTTCGTTCTACCCCATTTTGACCTATGGAAGTTCAGATTTGGGCTTGGAACGAAGGATTTAGAGAGCTTGGAAGCAATGGTTTCCATGGTTCTGTCCTTAAAAAATTTGGAGAAGAAGAACAGATCCTGGCCGCATGACAGTGCTTGACCGCATGAGTCTTCATGTGACAAGTCATCCTGGCCGCATGGGCTTAGCTAGCCGCATGGGCTTAGTTAGCCGCATGAGCTCAGTTAGCCGCACGGGCTTAGCTAGCCGCATGGGCTTAGTCAGCCGCATGAGCCTTATCTGTCGCATATGCATTTAGTCCCGCTTGCCACATGAGGGTCATTCCCGCAGCCGCATGTGAACTGTCTTAGCTGCATCACTGCATATCATCTTAGCCGTATAGGATTTCTTTCTTGTCACAGCTTAGCATTATGGGACTTGTATAAATCTAGCCGTATGGCGCTGATTCTTCTCAGCCGCATGGCGTTGCATGACTTATCTGCCGCATAAAGCTTTACTAAGTTGGCCGCATAAGACTATTCTGATTCCGGCCGCATGGAATCATTCTTGCCTAGCCGCATGAAACCCATTCATCCACGGCCGCATGAAACCCAAGTTTCGCGAGCCGCATGACTCTGACCCCAATGTCTTTTCGCCTGATCCTTGCTCCAAATTGACATTGATAAACATTTATTGACATTTATTAGCATTAATTATTAACATGACATTAATTGTTGCCTTGGCATTTGTTTAACATTAGTTGACATTGATTGACAGGGATTGTCATCTTAAATTAATAATTGATCATGCGTTCCTAGTTGGAACTAAGAGACTAGCTAGTCGTCTTATTAAATTGAATGAATGAGACACGTTCATATTAACTATGAACTATTGCAATCGACTGGCTAATCCCGAACCTCGGCATACAGACACATGCAGGCTTCAATCTATTTATTTATTTATTTATTTATTTATTTATTTATTTATTTTCTACAAACAGCAGCATATGTACTTTATGGTCAAGACATGATTATTCCGTGGTTAGTTTTGATTGTTGCATTACGCTATGTAAGACCTACAACCTAGCTGTACGGGTATCATTGTAGAGTTGTGCATATCGTACCCCGTACACAAGTACTCATTCTGAAGGACCATGATCTACGGCATGGGATTTCACTCAACATAGAGACTATTAAGCTAAATAAAATAATGATTGCATTGAGAGAATGGATTCCCGAGTTCTAACATGGCAGCCCTCTTGGGACTATTAAGTGTCCGACAGGTCGGCTGGTCCCCACAGATACTGCAAATCTGCCACACGGGCAGGGAGCGGTATCTGGTTATATTATTTATTGTCTATTTTTATTGTATATTGTATATTGATGACGGGCGTCCCGCTGTGACTCGTCTAATTCATGATTGGCGCAATTGATTGACTGGATAGACTAGCTTTGCTTGCACATAGTAAGAACTGAGGAATCCCTATTGCATAATTCCATGATAACTTGGAACTCACAGTAGCAAGCTGTAATGCCCCACTCCGCATCGGTGCATTATAATGAGTCGTTGACTCGAAGAGTTGCGTTGACCCGACGAGGTATCGATGCAAATCGATACAAGAGTTACGTTGGCCAAAGGTAAGCTTTGAGTCGATTGAAATCTATGAATCGAATCGATACAAAAGATAAGTCCCATTGAGCAAGTGCTGATTTTAGTTGATCTGGTGTGCAGGCTATGCTTTTACGCTGGACGATAAGAGGTCGACATTTTGCCTTATGCAGTGAAGTGTCCGCGAAACCAAATCGTGGCCTTGCAACAAATTGTGGCATGGGCGCGATAGGCCAAATCAACCGAGTAGTTCAAAAGAATGGCTAAGTCCGAGAGTTAGCTATGCGACCCAGTTATTGAAGCGAGCCGCTGCAACTCAGCGAAACGACAAGGCGTATCGGCTTAAGGTGGGTGGGTTCTTGACTCTCTCTCCCTATTCCTTCACGTCTAATAAAATATGTTATGGTATGCGTAAGATGTTATCGAGTTAGCGAGCGTGGCTCGGCGACAAAAGGTCTAAGTATGCGTCGAACACTAAGATAGAACATTGAACAATCGAACAATTGAAGCGACGTGCATCAAGTGCACGGGTCGCGGTAGGGCATGATGGTAGAACATTGAAAGAAAATATCGAGATGTGCATCATGTGCATGGCTCCGAGAACATTGAACTCTAGAAGTAGAATATTGATTATGGTGCTGAGCGTGCCTTCGTGCACTTAAGCTACGAAAAGACTAAGTAACTACGGAATTAAGCTATGAGAATAACTACGAATGGTACGCGCTGAATATGAGTACGAGATGACTAAGCCGTTGGGCGTCGTGCATCAATATGGATGTGTTGGGGCTTAACGCCGATGGAGCTCCCCATATGGATGGTGGATTATGTTATGAGACGCGAATATGTTTATGGCACGGGAAACCGTTTATGGAACGAGACTATGTTTATGGAACACGAGATGGATTGGAATGATATGACTTGTATGCTATGGTACGTATTGCATGGTCAATAGACTCGGATGGCCCGTGTACGGGTACGGCTTCCCTCGAACGGTTACGCCGGGGCGCCGGGACCGTTCGGCCTAGGAGGGAATTATGTGTGGTATTTATGGTGCACAACATTCGGACGGATTGCGACCGTCCAGTGCTGTGATAAGCTATGATATCCGTAAGTTCGGGATCCTTCGAATACTGGGCTAGCAACCCGTATCGAAGTGATCGTAGGCTTACACATAAGAGATGCCAAGTCCATTACGGTGCGAAACACCGTGACCTTCATATAGATAGGGCCGGTGGGCTGAGATGAGAGCTGGGTGCAGGCGCAGGGCCTGCCACCCATTATGCATATGTTTACGTTTATGATTGGTCGGTTGCACGAATCATATGATTGCTTATGTTAAGTGCTAACCATTGCAGGCTAGGGAATATGGGACCGAGATGAGCACGAGCACTATGTTTATGTTCATAATATTGTCTAACTGTATCTGCTGCAGGAACACGGTATGGAACACATTTATGATAATGTGCTATGTTTAAGTATCGCTATGAAACTGATCCTAAGGCTAAATAGAAAGATCACAAATTAAGATGTATGTTTCACTGAATATGTTAAGTGTTTGGTTTGGGTACGAGCGGGTCTTGATCAGTGCGAAGCGAGGACGAAAGCACTAATCCCCCACTAGTTTATGTGCAGGCTCAGGTTATGATCGACTCGGGGCGGGGCTTTGTCACGCCCCAGAACCAGAATACTGGAGAGCGGGGGCGGACATAGCCAGCTACGTATGATGAAATAGAATCCATCTCACCATACGGTCACGGCTGTCTAGATATGTGAGGGTTTATCTACAAGCCATCAGTCTCATAAGGTCATAAAATAGCCTATTGTCTCAATCTCAACCAACTAGTAATAATCACAAGATGTCAGAGCATCAAATACATAAATATAAGGCGTCCCAAATATTACATATCAGATGATCATGAGGCTAGTCGTTACAAAATATGAGGACTAGCAAGAGTTCAGTCATACATGATCAACCCCCGGGGCTTGTCAATCATGTTACAGCCCGTAGGCAGACAATAAGTAAAAGTTGCAACCGAGCTAACACTTGCTCGTCGGCTAAACGCCTCAAAAGGATAATTTACAATTTTACAGTGGGAGAACAAAAGAAACCCACTCGATGCCCTGGTTACGCCTGGTGACCACCATCGGGCTGGAAAACAGGTAGATCCTTTGCTGCTGCTCCGGTATCTGGCCATACAAAACCAGCTGGGTCAGACCCCAGAAAGAGCAAGTGCCACAAAGGAGGCTTCACTTAAGGACTAAAACCAACAAATCATTAGCATTCAACAGGTAGAAAAATAATAAGTAACACAGTTTGGGGTTCGAGCACTACCAATGCACTTGTCCCAATCAGAGAAAATAATTAAGAGAAGCATCACGTTAAATAAAATATAGCTGGACAATATATATGAAAGGAAGACAATGATGAAAGTGACAATGAAGGGTACAATCAGGATAGTACAATCTGGAGTGACGATAGTGTTCAAGCATTATAGTGACAATCTGGAGTGACAATCATGCTGGTACAATCTTGCAGTCGATCACTTCTAGACAATACTATACTGGACTAGACTCCATCCAATCAATCACGGCCAATCATTGCCTACGGCTTTCTACATTAACTAACTAGGGTTATCACAATCCTAGTTACTAGCAAGATGCAATGAGATGCTCCAAGTAGTCACAGGCCCTGCAGCTACCCAGGTTATCCAGGCAATCATTATAGTGACAATCCAGAGAGTTCAATCATTAAAGTGTCAATCGAGAGTGCCCCACATGACAGTGGGCTGGAAATGTGCCCTACTCGTCGGCAGGCTACAAGTCCAAACATTTGCGGCCGGAATAACGGGGTCGCCTGTAACTGGGGAACATCTCTTCATGACTAGTAGATTATTCTAGTTATTAACCTTAGTTTATTTCAATATGTACCCCTGACCGTGGTACTCAGGGGTCCATGCCCTAGCAATGATGCGAGACAAGACGGGTTCATTTATACAAGCACAATCGCCCACGGTGTCAAGTCATTATACAGGTCATGTCATGTCAAGTAGCCGCCGCAACGGCTTATCGAGACATAAGATGTCAGGTTATCCGGTCAAGTATACTAGTCAGGAGTGCGCCACGACGGGCCACTATCATGTCAAGCCAATCATGTCAAGTTATCATTCCAAACATATTAAATAAATTCGTGATTATCAAGTTCATGACAAAAGGCGTAAGGATATAAAATGGGCGTAAGATATCTAATAAAATATCCATATACAGGACTAATATGAATCACCGGTTACAAGTCAAGTGTGCATCCCATCGGGTCACTATCAAGAAGATCAGAAAGTACCCGGATCATAAATCACAGAAATCAGAACCATATTAGTCATAAGCAATTCGTCAAAAACCGTGCCAGGTCGTGTTGGGGTCAAGCAGTCGTGTCATGTGAAACAAGATCTCAAAACTCCAATCCATTGAAGAGAAGCCAAGCCTAGAGGATTAAAACAAAATCAACATGGACAATGGATTGCGCATGGGTTAGAGTGCGCAAGGAATGAACTGCGCGAGAGTTGGATCGCGCAGGGGCTGGACTGCGCTGGGTCAAGCGCGCAGGGAAATGGATTGCGCAGGAAAGGGCAAGCTGGACTGCGCCGGGCTAGATTGCGCAGGGCTGAACTGCGCAAAGAATAAAACTGTGCAATAATAGATTGCGCAGCAATGGGTTGCGCAGTCGGTGAACTGCGCAGCAATGGATTGCGCCAGCACTGGACTGCGCTGCGATGGATTGCGCCAGCACCAAGAGGCACTGGGCTAGCTGGATGAATTGCGCCAGCGCTAAAGAGCGCTGGGCTGGGCAAGCTGAATTGCGCCAGGCTAAGGAGCGCTGGGCTGACTGGATTGCGCCCGGGACAGAAGGTCATCTTCTCCAAAGCTGAGAGCAAATGACCATGGAAATTCAAAACTTCAAAAGACCATAACTAGGTCAAATTAAGTCCAAATCCAACTTTGCAAGGGTCTAACTTGTGTAAAATTCAATTCTCTTCAACATGGAACAATCAAAACATGAAAATGAACAAGTTTCATAGATCAAATCCACCAAAATTCGAAAATACTTCAACCCTAGATCTACAAAATTCCAAGCTCCAAATGGAGAAAACCCAAGTTCTAATGTTGCTCAAAATGAGCTAATAAAGCTATTGGACAAATAAAATGTAGCCCTCAAGTGATAGCAAGATGCACTTGCCTAGGTGGGTGGTGGTGGTGGAGAGGAAGAAGCTTGAGGAAGAAGATGAAGAAAATAATGAGGAGAGAGAGAGAGAAGTTAATATTTATAATAGGGGTGGGGTTGGTTCTCCATGACAACCCAAAATAGACCAAGCCAAAATAAACCAAGGTAAACCAAGTCAAGGCCAATAAACTTTCTCTCTAGCAATTTAAACCAAATGAACCATGAAATAAACCCAGCCTCACCAATCCAAAATAAACCAATGAACCATTAAAACCAATTGAACTATCAATGCTAATTAAAACCAAGCCAATGTAAAATAAACCAAGATAACTAATCATGACTAAAATAAAAATATGGGTCCAAAACACGTATACGTATACTAAATACGTATCACGAATTCAGGACATTACAGGCTTGGCTTGGACGTGCCGAGGCACGGAGTCCTTGGCGTTCAAGAGGAGCTACCGCATATGCGTTCGGACTTGCAACATGGAGATGTTCGGCCGAAGACTACTTGGTGGCTATAAGGGGCATAATGTATAGAACAATGTAATCCTTTGTAAGCTAGAGAGATCATGAGCGTTGTAGCCAATTGGCATAATATGTTGGGCTATTCAGAGCCTTGTAACCTTCAGTTCATTATGAATAAAAGAGATTCTTATTGTATTCATTGTTTCCTTCCGCTGCTTTATGTTTATCAATTTGAGATAAATCCTATGGGAATCCGTTATATTGCCTTGCACGAGCGCGACTCCAGGCTCGTGCGGCATCACGCCCCAGCGAGGACGATGATTCGGGTAAAATCTAGCGAGGACGAGCGATTTCTCGGATCGGGGCGTGACAAGTTGGTATCAGAGCGGTTCCATCCTCTGGACCGCGCATGAAACTCTTTGACCCTTAGTTGCTTCGCTATCGAATTCAGTTGACTCTAAGTTGTTTCCGCAACCGCATGGCTCATGGATCTGCTCGACGCTACATAGGATGTTCCATACAATAAGTCTATATTAAGTGTGTACGTCTGCCACAAGTATGTCGTGACTATCACGCTATCTCCGGGTGCTATCGGAGAGTGTTGGTTGCACGAAGTGCAACGAGTTATGGGATGCTGGTCACACGAAGTGCAATGAATGTGGCGATGTTGGTTGCACGAAGTGCAATGATATGCGTATTGTTGATCGCACGAAATGCGAGAAGTTATGTGTTATCGGTCGCACGAAGTACGAGGAGATATGTGTTCTTGGTTGCACGAAGTGCAGTGAGTCGAGGTATGAGACGATGCGTGTTATGTGGTTATGTGTTGTTGGTTGCACGGAGTGCAGCAAGTCGTGAATCGTTCGTTGCATCGGTGCAACGAGTCGATATGGTATGATACGTGTTGTATGGCTATGCGGATGGGTAGCGATATATTGTACGAGATTGAGTAAAGACCTTAAGTATCGAGAATGAGTTGTTGCACGAGTTGCAACGAGTGAGATTGGAAGATCGCGGATGCGATAATAATGAGTCGAGTTGGTCGCTAAGTCGAATTCGAAGTAGGCGAACACATGTGTTAGCCGAATGTTGCGAGTGTAATCGATATGATTGCCAAGGTACGGTTAAACTGAACGTATGTCGAACTTGAGCGAACGGTAGGGCATGTTGGTTCAGTTGTTGTGCCAACTCGAGTAAGCAAATGCTAGAGCTGGGATCGGAAAGGATCGCCATACGGGATAGTTGAATGGAGATAGATGTCGGACCTATGCAGAATGTGATATCGAGTAATGACTCGATTTCGAGTGGTATATGCAATACCAATTATGCGAGCAAGTGTAGCGAAGTATTGTATCGATAACGATAGGCTCGATCCTGAGTGGTATATGGAATACCACTTAGCGATAGCTATGTTAAGCCGGTTTGTGATCTGCGATAGGTTACGTCGAGACGAATGTGTTGATTACGATAAGTTTGTCCTCAACGGACGAAGTAGTAACGAGACTTGAGTAGGAATGACTTGAGAGAAGTCGATGCAAGTATGCTTCGATGAATTGAGTTGAACGATTATGTGCGAAGTCGCATCTATGGATACGTCGGATGAGAATTCATTAAGTGTAAGTCTAACGATAGGCTGAGCATAGCGAAGGAATGTTAAGTTGAGGAAATAGTCGATCCGGTCGAACATATGCCGAGTTAGTATGAAGACTTCCTCGGAACGAGTTGAGTAGGTACGAGGAAATCGTACGAACGAATTTGAGTTAGCGCGAAGAGCCGGTAGCACGATTTGGAAGTACGAGTTAGAGATATGGAAATGAATATGTGAATTGGAGATGGTGTCGCGATTATGGTAGTTAGTTATAACGGAATGGATCTTAATGTGTGTAAGACTTGATTCGCATTCGAGTTCGGATAATGGCAGTGATTGTAACGAATTAGAGCTTATGAGAAAGGAAGATGTTCAAGTTATGCATATCGTCGATGGTAGTGAGGCGTATCAAAGACGATATGCAATAACTCGGGGATACTCTGATCGAATGAACGAAAATTATGTTGAGCATTGTTGTTGGACGAATAAGATGCAAGTTAAGTTGAAGGTAGTTTGGATGATGTCGGTAGGAATGCTTCGAGAAATTGAGAGTGGATGGATATTACTTGAAGGAAAACGAAAGTGTTTGGATTGCTTCGCGGATCACCACTATGTTGACATTCTTGTCTTAAGCGAGCGCAACACCAGCCTCGCACATGCGTCACGTCAAATTAGGACGATCATTCCACGTGAGCACTGGTATGGTGATTCATCCAGTGGGGATGATCGAACTTACAAGGCATGGCAAATTGGATATGGATTTGTGGTTTGATGCAAAGGTGAAATTGAGGATTGTATGATAAGCCTAGAAGGTGCCAGATGTTGACGCGAATAGATGTCATGCGACTAGCAAGGATAGTCGACGGTAATGCATGAGTGATATGAGTAGTAACGGCGCGCAAGCGCATGAGTCATTCGAGTAGCAACGGCGCATCAGTTGCACGGGAGTAGTAAAATTGTGGATTGGTAAATAATGTCGGATTGAATGAAGTCGTATAGGAATTTGTCGGGAATTGATTTGGCTTCGCGATAGGATATAGCATGGTTCGTTGTAACTGTCCCTCGTTGATGATCTTCAATTATCGAGCGTAGTTTCGGGGCAGATGACCCTAGAAGACTTGACCGCCAAATCAAGTGAATGTTGAAGACCGTAGGACGACCCTAATGAAGTCATATGAGAAATTTCGTCGAGGAGAAAGGATAATGTAGTGCATGTTGAGGATAAGTCTAAGTGAGTGAGTATTGTGTTTCGAAAGTTAGCGAGTAGCCTTCGACTAGAATCGATATGGTCAAGAAAAGTTATGTTGGATCGAATAGATGTTGAGGAACGTGCTTGGCATAGTGATGCGGTAAGGCGATTACAAGGATTCTGCAATGCACGAGAGCGACGGATAGTAGAACGACCCTAAGAGTGTGTCGTAGATCGGTTGAGTAACGGTTAGGCTATGTGTATTGAGCGCGCCATCTATGTTGCGAATGAACTAGTCGAGATTGATTGAGAATTGAGTAAAGGATTCGTACTCGGTCGAGAATAGGAGATGGACGTATCGTAAGAGACCTTGGGTCGGAAGGATTGTTGCCTTTGAGCATCGTAGACTCAAGTCGACCTCTTGTGTCGGAAGAGCGCGAGCGTGATGTTTGGATAAGTTACCTAGCGGGGGTAGCCCCAGACTCGATGCGCAGGTAGTTCAAGAATGTGGATCGTATTGAAATAGTTGTGCGCTATGTATAGTACGGATGGTAGGCAAAGGAAATTGAGACATGTGGACTTAGTCCATGTCGTTAAGGCCAAATGTTATGAATGATTGGATGAAAGACTTGAGTTATGCGAGAGATAGAAAACGGTTGGGCGAATAGGCGTTGTGTGGAATTGTTGCGATCGGATGCGTAATGACTTGATGCAATGCGAGTGTTAGATGATCGGCGAGAAATTTATGAGATAGAAGTTATGGTTTGGATCAAGTTATATGCGAAGATGTTGCAAGCAGGATTCTAGGAAGATGTGCTAAGGTATGACCAAGTCGAGTATGGAATGATTGGTGTTTGAGGATTTAAGTTGAGCTTGTAAGTTGTCCCGACATCCTACAACTGAGCTTGGCTGAAATGCATATATTGGTGGGACGCCTAAAATATGTGTATGATCCAGACTAAGTTGTATGATTCCAACGATAGTAGCACGAGATCGTAAAACGATCTATGCGAGGCACTTGGATTAAGTGTTGGTTTCGGTTCGAGGACGAACCTAATTTTGAGTGGTATATTATGTAATGCCCCGCTCCGCATCGGTACATTATAATGAGTCGTTGACTCGAAGAGTTGCGTTGACCCGACGAGGTATCAATGCGAATCGAAGCAAGAGTTACGTTGGCCAAAGGTAAGCTTTGAGTCGATTGGAATCTATGAATCGAATCGATGCAAAAGATAAGTCCCATTGAGCAAGTGCTGATTTTAGTTGATCTGGTGTGCAGGCTATGCTTTTACGCTAGACGATAAGAGGTCGGCATTTTGCCTTATGCAGTAAAGTGTCCACGAAACCAAATTGTGGCCTTACAACGAATTGTGGCATGGGTGCGATAGGCCAAATCAACCGAGTAGTTCAAAAGAATGGCTAAGTCCGAGAGTTAGCTATGCGACCCAGTTATTGAAGCGAGCCGCTGCAACTCAGCGAAACGGCAAGGCGTATCGGCTTAAGATGGGTGGGTTCTTGACTCTCTCTCCCTATTCCTTCACGTCTAATAAAATATGTTATGGTATGCGTAAGATGTTATCGAGTTAGCGAGCGTGGCTCGGCGACAAAAGGTCTAAGTATGCGTCGAACACTAAGATAGAACATTGAACAATCGAACAATTGAAGCGACGTGTATCAAGTGCACGGGTCGCGGTAGGGCATGATGGTAGAACATTGAAAGAAAATATCGAGATGTGCATCATGTGCACGGCTCCGAGAACATTGAACTCTAGGCGTAGAATATTGATTATGGTGCTGAGCGTGCCTTCGTGCACTTAAGCTACGAAAAGACTAAGTAACTACGGAATTAAGCTATGAGAATAACTACGAATGGTATGCGCTGAATATGAGTACGAGATGACTAAGCCGTTGGGCGTCATGCATCAATATGGATGTGTTGGGGCATAACGTCGACGGAGCTCCCCATATGGATGGTAGATTATGTTATAAGACGCGAATATGTTTATGGCACGGGAAACCGTTTATGGAACGAGACTATGTTTATGGAACACGAGATGGATTGGAATGATATGACTTGTATGCTATGGTACGTATTGCATGGTCAATGGACTCGGATGGCCCGTACACGGGTACGGCTTCCCTCGAACGGTTACGCCGGGGCACCGGGACCGTTCGGCCTAGGAGGGAATTATGTGTGGTATTTATGGTACACAATATTCGGACGGATTGCGACCGTCCAGTGCTGTGATAAGCTATGATATCCGTAAGTTCGAGATCCTTCGGATACTGGGCTAGCAACCCGTATCGAAGTGATCGTAGGCTTACACATAAGAGATGCCAAGTCCATTACGGTCCGGAATACCGTGACCTTCATATAGATAGGGCCGGTGGGCTGAGATGAGAGCTGGGTGCAGGCGCAGGGCCTGCCACCCATTATACATATGTTTACGTTTATGATTGGTCGGTTGCACGAATCGTATGATTGCTTATGTTAAGTGCTAACCATTGCAGGCTAGGGAATATGGGACCGAGATGAGCACGAGCACTATGTTTATGTTCATAATATTGTCTAACTGTATCTGCTACAGGAACACGGTATGGAACACATTTATGATAATGTGCTATGTTTAAGTATCGCTATGAAACTGATCCTAAGGCTAAATAGAAAGATCACAAATTAAGATGCATGTTTCACTGAATATGTTAAGTGTTTGGTTTGGGTACGAGCGGGTCTTGATCAGTGCGAAGCGAGGACGAAAGCACTAATCCCCCACTAGTTTATGTGCAGGCTCAGGTTATGATCGACTCGGGACGGGGCTTGGCTTGGACGTGCCGAGGCACGGAGTCCTTGGCGTTCAAGAGGAGCTACCGTATATGCGTTCGGACTTGCGACATGGAGATGTTCGGCCGAAGACTACTTGGTGGCTATAAGGGGCATAATGTATAGAACAATGTAATCCTTTGTAAGCTAGAGAGATCATGAGCGTTGTAGCCAATTGGCATAATATGTTGGGCTATTCAGAGCCTTGTAACCTTCAGTTCATTATGAATAAAAGAGATTCGTATTGTATTCATTGTTTCCTTCCGCTGCTTTATGTTTATCAATTTGAGATAAATCCAATGGGAATCCGTTATCTTGCCTTGCACGAGCGCGACTCCAGGCTTGTGCGGCATCACGCCCCAGCGATGACGATGATTCGGGTAAAATCTAGCGAGGACGAGCGATTTCCCGGATCGGGACGTGACACAAGCCATAGTAGTTGCATGGCCGTTTAAATTGATTTGTTTGTGTACTGTCTCTACTCTGATGACTAACTAAGAT
Source organism: Iris pallida (assembly GCA_029216955.1). Taxonomy (NCBI): domain Eukaryota; kingdom Viridiplantae; phylum Streptophyta; class Magnoliopsida; order Asparagales; family Iridaceae; genus Iris; species Iris pallida. The sequence continues at coordinate 3,371,246 of JANAVB010005598.1, read as the reverse complement.
GATCGAATATCAGGACATGACGGGTCAACTTCTGTCCTTGTTTGGTTGGGAGGTTGGTTCGAAGTGTCGTGATGTGATGTGAATCCCAGTAGCCAGCAGAGATCTATTTATTATGTTTCCTATTTCTGGTTTTATTCCTCATATCGTGCTCCCTTGCGGTACTTGCTATTAGAGGTCTAACCTCTCTGGTTTTGCATGGCCAGATTTAGAGCCGGTCCCCGAGGATCCAACTTACTTCTACCTCCAAGATGGTCAACACTAGAGGGATGATTGCAGGAGGACTCGAGTGGGTTTCTTACTTCCCCGCTCGTTTTGTTATCTACTTTAAACTTTACCGTTTGGCACCGACATGTTAGTCGAATTGTCTTGTACTTACTTTTGCATAATTGTAACTAAAGTCAGGCTGCAGCTGATAAACAATTGTGTATATTATACTACATCATCTGGCTGTATTTTATAAAGTCAGATATCAAGAACATTTTGATTAAGCGTTTGGGATGCCTTACTGCTTCATCGTACATGTTCTCTATTTCTGTTTCTTGTTCGAATGATTGAGACAATAGATGTGAAGTGACCATAGGGAGACTTTCATGTAGTATGCACCCCCCTCGTCTTGTAGACAGCATTGATCATATTATACGGTATTCATCTACCCGTAATACGTAGCTGGCTGAGTCATTCGCTCGCTCTCCAGTATTCTGGTTCTGGGGCGTGACAACAATCCTACCAACAGATATCTAGGACATAAGGCATCTACAATCATCTCCTATCTATGAAGCAACCCAAAATTTAACAAGCAACAAATTTATACAAGTAGCTAAGAAATATTGATAAACTCTAATAAGCATGACCATTCGTTGCTCTGAAATAGGAAGGACGGGAAGATAAAGAAGAATAATCGAGAGCAAATATGAAGTTTCAAGGGCGGTAGAGAGTATCCAATGATACAGATAGAAAGAGTGTTTATGAACCTATTGTCCTATTTGCTAGATTGGGCGCTAGATTGGGCTACTAGTCCAGTCACTTGCTACATCGAAGAACCCTTTGCTTCTTAGAGGGGCTTGCAATCCGTGCAATACAAAAGTTTTGTTCTCGAGATTCTAAACAAGGTTCCATAATAGAACGGAATTTGAGAAATCAAGATTGTGATATTTTTCCGTTGTTGTTTAATACACACGAGCAAGGGATATGAATGCAATACAAGCTCGTATCGCGACTTCCAAGTAGATGGAATGAGGGTTACGAATGACTTCCATCCTAAGAGGTGGAGACTACAAAATAGGTATAAGGACCTATTTCAAATAGCTCGATTTTATAGTCCAAAAATAGTGGTATGTATGGATGGGTTTTACTGGGTCTTAATGGGTTCCCTAGTTGGACATCACTCGTTGGTTGGATGAACCTTGGATTTCAATCTATATGGACCGAACAAGATCCCAATGATAAAACTATTTCCACTAGGTTAGGGTAACCTAGAATAGGTTTCAACCCAAGTGGTTGAGCTAGTTGCCAGTCAGGTTGGTTAGCTAGGTTCCTAAGGCCCAAAAATGCGCCTTCAGTGACTTTTGTGTTTAAGTAGCACCTAAGGCCTCAATTGGGTGGCACACTAGTGGCATGTGCATAGTAGGCTTCGAGTAGATCACCACCATATATTGGGTCAAAGGAATTGAGTCGAGGTTGAGGCTCTAATGGAAGTCGGGAAGTATACCGGTATTACGGTAAGGGTTATAGCTAGTCCTTTTGACCTGAAAGTCGTACCATAAAAATAGAGTACAAGGGGACGTGTTTGAGTAGGACATGATATACCTAGATGAAGGTGGACTCGTCTAGATCTTGCATATGAAATTTGTTGGAAGACAATAGTTGGTCTCGTGCTCCGAATATTAATGACACGGCCGGGAACACAAAAATAATCTAAATGAAAAGTGGGAGTCCATGGGGCACTAATTATCATCCTAGTGGAAATTATTCTAATCAATCGGTAATCCTCGTATATCTCAAAATTTTAGAAGGCTTACAGTCTACTCACCTTAGAGGCTAGGACATGGTTTTAGGAATAATGAGGTTAGAAGAATTCCAAAGTCCGGATATTGTACCTCGACTCTTGTCAATAAAGAATAAGGCACGGCGTAACGGGATACGGTAGGTATAAGTCAAGCCAAGGATCATTCCTCAATAAATGGGAAAACAAGTGTGTACAATGATACATGGTCGATAAAATAGAATGATCTACTCATCCATAGTTTATAAGAGTTATCGACGGGGTAACCAACTCTAAGGCACATCGTATGAAAAGGTTTCTAACAACTGAGTCGTGAATTTCTATTTGTGTCAAGCCTGCCAGACTATTGTCACAAGGGTTCTAGTGGTATGGGCTGTAGTGATCATGTATGGCTGTTGATAACTGGTAGATCATAATAGGACAGGGTATTTAAGCTATGGTATTGGCTAAGCTAGTGACTATGGTATTCCAATACTAGTTAGGTCTTAATAATAAATTTTGCATAACTAGGGTAATATTTGTTGGAAACCAATCTCGGGATGGGTGTCTACCATAGTCTTGGTAAATGATTGTCCTTACCTTTGTCTATTCATCTCATGTCTAAACTGTGGGCTTTGGTCGAGGGAAGGTTGGATTAAGGCTTAAGGGTAAAACCCTAATCATTCTCAAATTTCAGATGGCTAGAAGGTCCCAATAGTAGTTTGAAGGTCGAGAGAAGAACGAGTAACTCAAGGCAAGGTTCTAGTCACATGGTTGGCCGATGGTAGCTACACTTGTGTATACAACTATCGTAGCCATGGGGAATACGTTGTATCTATCTATCAAATACGAACATTCGTCTTTCCAATTAGTGAAAGATAAAAGCAATAAGGAGTTCAAGAAAGATGTCATCGAATACAATTACGTGATTCAAGGGCGAATGTATAATTCAAGAGGAATTGTCAATACAATTACGGATGAGATCATAGATACCTCGATATCTCAATCCACGTGGGATAATCAAAGAGAGAGCGAATCGAGTGCACTAAGGTTGATCAGACCGTAATACACCGATTCTGATTAGACAATATGTTATCAAGCATCCCTAATAAACATATGTCTTGAATCAAGATCGATAGAAGAGTAAGCTTGCAAAACTAGGCTGTAATAGCAGCATTGGTCAAGATAGTCAAAATACAAATATGCAAGATTTTTGGAAGGAGGAATAAGTAGTTCGAGTTTTGAGAGAATCAAAACCTTACCTGGTGTTCTTGCCTATACAATCATCCTACTATCTTCTTATCCATAAGACCTTGGTCGACTAATGGGTTATGGACCTCTAAATTCTATATTCTAGGTAAACCTATTAGTGTCAGTCAATTACCTCGTTAATAGATCACAAGGACCATGGAATGCTAGGTTGGGAGACATGCTACCGAACTTACAGAACTTTTACTAGTATTGGCTTTGGATCTTATGGGACATACAGGGCATTTTCCTATTCTCTCTAGTATCCTAAACTTGTAATCACGTCTGAAGTCATTTCACCAAGAATTATGTCTCGCCCGTATACTCTGGTTGTGGCAAACCCTTGGTTCCGTGATTCAATTGTGATAGGCTATCAGATACTCTACCTTACGTTGACACAAGGACCTAAAGAGGTCAACGAAGATGTAGTTTTAGCAACGTTCCATAAACTACAATTCTTTGAAATGATTTCAACTCTATGGGTCGTGCCTCGCCAGTGCGCTGCTATCTAGCCATCGCAGTCGTTAAATTACTCCCGCTATATTTCTAAGAACTTCAATGAGCTACTAGAGATTCAAACTAATTGACTATGATAGAGAGCGTAAACATCTACCTATGAGTCTCAATCCTCAAAATAAAAGATTGATCAGGGAGGAAATAACTGAAGACAAGGGAAGTAAGAACAATCCTAATCTTTATCTCATATATATTTCAAATGGTTTAGGGAAAAACTTTGAATCAAATCTAACTCGAGATTCGTATATGAATAGCAGAATCAGAAATTATAAACCAGTTCCTTACAGCAAAATAGAATTCAAAATAGGCAATTCTAGCTGATGATATAAGATTTATATCTAATAGAGCAAAAGAAAATTGAACAATTTATCAAGACTAGAGCCTTAATTCTAGGAAAGCCTAACTAACCAAGTGAGTAGTATACCCATGTTGGATCATATCGTCATATCAAAAGTAATAGTGTATCTATAGGAATCTGGCAAGTTATCTAAAATTAATAATTCCTTATCTAAATTGCATAGCCTATCAGACAATCTTAACTACCCAATTAGTCAAATTAATGAAGGACCCTTATCCTAGTTATCCTCCTAAATTATTTCAATCCTAATTGTGAATGAGCATTCCCTAGTCGCAGGCTCACTATGGTACGACTAACTTAAGTACCATCACGAGTTCGCAATCTTTTGCAAAAACTGACCTGCATGGGCCACCATAAAAACTTGTCACGACCCGAACCCGCTTTTTCGGATACGAGATGTGTCCAAGCCAGCCTACGCCGCAGAGTCGGCGGTAGAACGCTGTCAAGCCCGCAAGAAATAAATGCTCAAAATAAACTTTATTGCTCATTCACATTTCTAAATTTATTACAACATTTACAATATTTATATTTAAAGAAAATACAAAGTTCTCACAATTAATAAAAATGATACAACTGCTATCTATTTCTAGGTTTCTGTCTGCAAGTACACCTGTATCTCCCAATGCTAAGAGAAGCCACAGCTAACCAAAAAATGTTGGTTTCCAGTCAGGAATGGAACAAGTACATAAACCGACGGCAATGCGAAAACATAATAGAATTAACAAGACATGAAAATAACATATAAGAGATGAAAACTAGAAAGTAACTGATGACATGGCAAATGGTGAAGCAAACAAGGAAACAAATTATAAAAGACAACTATCTATGTGGTTTGAAATATCCTTTTCGACATGTGAACGGCTAAGGGGTAAATACGGCACCCTACGTGTCGTGTGCAGCTGCTATCAGTCAAGATTAGACATATTGGGATGGGTAAGGGGTAGTTCACATGTCTACTAAGATATTTCTCCGCCCAGCTAATTAATACTCATGGAATCAGGTCGCAAGCATGGTAATCATGAAAATGACAGTCAAGAATATATAATAAATCCATGATACTAATCTCCGTGTGACGAGCGTGTCAACAAGCAGCAAGATATATGTATAACCGTAAAATGAAAAGACTACTATGAATCGAAAGCAATCAGAAAGTGCACTTGCCTGAGGTCCTTAGCTGGTGAATCCGATAGTACAACCACATCAGATGAGTCACTAAAGTTAACACATGCAAAAAGTCTCCGGATGCTGAAATAAACATTACCAACGTTCTCAGAATAGTCAAATTAGCTAGGGTTGCCTGTCTTTAAGTCCAATTCTGGACACAGGGGCAAAACGGTAATTTCGGGTCAAAACGGTGTCCGTCGTTGGACCCAAAACGGTAATTTCGGGTCAAAATGGTCTCTAAAGTCATCAAACTATATGTCAATAGGTCCAGTTTTTTGATACGAACCCAACCGTATATCTAAAGTTGGATTTCGGCGGGCCGTGCACAAAATCGCCCGTTCAATCGGACCGTGGGGCCCGCAAAACGGCGATCCGATCAACGGTCTCAGAATTGGACCAAACTTGGCATACAGGACCAGAAAAATAATATGGTCCTGTTGGCACAAGTTTCATCTCGATCTGACGAATGTGCACAAAGTAATTGGAAATTTTGCACAGAGGCCGATACGGTGAATTTCGACGGATACGCATCAAATTCGTCGCGCACACGCGACCAATTTAAATTTCGTCCAAGCCCACACGTCCACGAAGCCGATATGCACCTTTCGATGCTTTTGGTTCGCGACCACGTCGCCCGGATTGGCGGGACGCACGTGGTATCAGAGGTTTTTATTATTTTGAAAACTATTTTTGCCAAGTTTTTCCTGATTTTCAAATTGATTTTTAATAGAAAATAACCAACTAGAAATTAAACTAAAAATAGGATCTCAATCTCGGTTATGTTGTCTACAAGGCTGTTCAAGCGGTTTTTCAAGTTTCACGATATCTTGGTCGTAAATCGACCGCCAACTTTGGGTTTCGGGACAGTTTCCAATTCCAAGAATTCGAGTTTTTCTCGATTTTGGGACTCATTTATCGTCATGTACAAAGCAAAATAAAATGAACTATCTGAAGGGAAACGAAGTCGGTTAGGTAGTCGACATACCGGAGAAATTTGTTCGTAAAAGTGAACGACGTGGAGGGAGTTCTGCCATTGCGAAGTTGGGCCATTGCCACAACTACTGCTATGCTGTGTCCTGCTGTCCGCACGCACGCGGCGGATTCCGGCGCTCGCGCGGCTGCGAGGTTGGTCGCCAGGGGTCGGGGAGGGGGTGCCGTGGGTGTGGTGGCGTAGGGGTGAGCTAGGGTTTCGTCATTTGTTCCCGATCTCTCTCTCTCTGTTCGACTATATATGTGCTGTCAAATAAACGAGCGGGGGGAGTTTTGCTCGGGCTGGGAGCGCGTGGGTCTGGGGAATGGCTGGGCCAGGCTGGGAGCGCGTGGGTTTGGCTGGGCCGCTCCTTTGTTATTATATATATATATATATATTTTTTTTTTTTTTTTGTTGTTATTATATATATATATATATATATATATATATATATATATATATATATATATATATATATATATATATATATATTTATATATATATATATATATATATATATATATATATATATATATATATATATATATATATATATATATATATATATATACACACACACATATATATGTATATTTATATATATACATACACATATACGCCTATATATATTTGTATATATTCACATATATAATGTATATTCATATATACATACACATACACACATATTATATATATACACACACACACACACACACACACACACACATACACATATATATATATATACATAACATATATATATGTATATATATTAATAAATTATAAATATATTTACATGCCTATATAAACAATATATATATCATGGTATTTATACATATTTATATATAAAATTACACTCAGATAGCTATACCTATATATATATATTTATATAAAGCCTAATTTTATACCAGGAATATAATCATATATATGCACATGTACATACCTATATAGCCTACAAAACCCCAAAATACATGTTTAAGGAAATATTCACTATAATCATCAAATAAAACATTATCGAGATTTTTATATGGCAAATATTATTTATATAAAAACATTTACTATACCACTACATAAATTGCGAAGTACGCACATTCATACAATGCATCTATCGTCGTGAACGTCTTTGGTCGCTCTACAACATTACATGGGCCCGGGTTTGGTTCGGGTCAAGTCCGGACCAGTTTGGTACAACCGGATCATTTAAACGTCAAATAATATTAATAATGAATACTTAAACTATTTATAATGGTCATGTCACAACTTGGCCGGGTTTTTCTAGTTAGGACATCACTATGGCTCGGCCTTCCCTACCAGGGCTAATACACTAATCAAAGCACGCCACTGCACTATCCGTACCATGATTTCTAGTCACATTGTACTCAATTTCTTAACCATGACTAAAATCATCTACCGTAATAATTAACTAATTAACTATTTATAAAATCTAATAATCACCATTTAAATCAATTAAATAATAAATAAAATATTTTAAAAATTTTGGGAAGGGGAGCTACAAAAACATTCATCGAAAATAATCACAAAAACACACACAAAATCCAACAGCGAAAGCGACATTGAAAACCAACAGGGCTACGATCTCGGGGCAAGCGACTCTTATATAGAACTCTTCCCCCAAGACGCGCGCCACTGCATCTTGGGCATCATTTCAAAAGAGTCCAATCCATAATGAGGAAAGGATCCAATTCATTATCCCGCGATCATGGTAAAGTTTTCCCAATCTCATCCGACTCGGCCATTCGGCCGCTAGCTCAATCCGTGCACCACAACAGGATCAGGGCACTACATATTAATACACTAACAAAAGTTTCGTTTCCGAAACTTAAACACAAACCCACCTAAGTCGAATAACGAAGGAAACTTTTCCTTCATATCCGCTTCAAGCTCCTAAGTCGACCCCTCAACGGAATGATTCCGCCAAAGCACTCGAACCAAAGGAACAACTCGATTCCGCAAAACTTTATCCTTTCTGTCCAAAACCTGCATGGGCTCTTCAATATAAGACAAGTCAGGTTGTAGTCCCAATCGACCGAAGTCTACCACATGACTTGGATCATGCACATACTTCCGTAGTTGGGAAACATGGAAGACATCATGCACTTCAGCCAATGTCGGTGGTAATGCAATTTGATAGGCAACTGGGCTGACTCACTTAAGGATTTCAAACGGGCCAACAAATCTCGGACTTAGTTTTTCCTTCGCACCGAATCGCATAACTCCGTACATCGATGATACTTTCAAAAATATATAATCGTCCACCATGAATTCTAATGGTCGTCGATGAGTATCCGCATAACTCTTCTGTCGACTTTGTGCCACAAGTAACTTCTCTCGAATTATGTGGACCTTCTCGACGGCCTGTTCCACCATCCCTGGACCAAGTACTTACCGTTCACCGACTTCATCCCAACAAATAGGAGATCGACATTTTCGCCCGTACAATGCTTCATACGGAGCAATCTGTATACTCGACTGGTAACTGTTATTGTAGGCACATTCTGCTAGCGGCAAGTGAGTGTCCCAACTGGTTTTCAAATTAATTGCATAAAGCCGTAGCATGTCCTTAAGGATCTGGTTCACGCTCTCGGTCTGGCCATCAGTTTGTGGATGGTATGCAAAACTAAAATTCAATTGTGTCCCCATAGCTGAGTATAAGCTGCGCCAAAATCGTGACACGAATCTCCATCCCGATCCGACACTATTGATGCTGGCACCCCATGATCGGACAATTTCATCCAAATATAGCTGAGCTAACCGATTAAAACTGAATAAAATCAAATTCTCTACAATATGGAACAACTAGTTTTCGAAAACAACCAAGTTTGATAGATCAAAACTACGAAAATCCATAAAACCCTACTTTTAGAACTTAGATCTACACAAAACTAGCCATTAAAATCAAAAACTCTAAGAACTAAACTTGTAGAGAATGAAAAGATGAACAATCTAGACTAATAATATCAAAGAAATAACAAGAAATGAAAAATGCAAGTGGTCTCTCATTTGTGCAAGATGTACTTGCCTAGGTGGGTTGGTTGAGGAAAATAAATGAAAGAGTGAATGAGGAGAGAGAGGAAGAGAATATTTATAGGGGGGTTGTTGGCTTCATAAAAAAACCCTAACACTAAGCATGTCCTAACCATGTAACTAATGATATGTTAAATGCTACATGATACAACTAATCAAATTAATTAATTAAATAAAACCCCAAGCATAACACGGTCTAGAAATCTTATCATCGAAGCAGGAGCCACGCCTACAACCAAATAAGGACAAGGGGTAGCACACTACTTCGCGACGAGATATTGTTCCATGTCATGGCCAGGTGCAAATACTGGTTACATACTGTCACGACCCGCACCCGTTTTTCGGGATCCAAGCCAGCCTACGTCGCCGTGTCAACGGTAGTACGCTGTCAAGCCTGCAATAATAAATACTCATAAATAATGATCTTTATTGCTCATTCACATTGCTAAATTAAATACACCATTTACAAGAATTATATTTGAAAGGAAATACAAAGTCTCATAAAATCTATTACAACAATTTAAGCTATCTAACTGGTTTCTAGGTTTTGACCTGCGAGTACATTCATATCTCCCAATGCTAAGAGAAGTCACGGCTAATCTGAAAAATATTGGTTTCCAGTCAGGAATGGAACAAGCATACAGACCAACAGACTATTCGAAACATAATAGAATTTACAATACATGAAAATAGCATATGTGAAATGAAACAGAAGAGTAAACTAGTATCATGTCATATCTAGAATGAAGCAGGAAATATACAACAGGATATATGAACTAGAATAAAATATGTAAACATGGTGACATGGCAAGTAGTGACAAAAGCAATGAGAAATAAATGGAACCACTATCTACGTGTGTTCAAATATCGTGTTCGACATGTGAACGACTAGAGGGTAAATCCGATACCCCGTACGTGTATTGTGCGGCTGCTATTCTCCATGAAAGACACGGAAATAGTTTTGGGTAGTTCACATGTCTACTAAGATATTTCCCCTCCCGACTAGTACTCATGGACTCAAACAAGTCACGAAACACGGAAGCATGATAATCAAGAAATATAGTATGTAGAGATCCATGATACTAATCTATATAACAATGTGTCAACAAGCAAGAGAGCATATGTATAAACATGAAATAAAAAAAACTATTAGGAATCGAAAGCAATCAGTATATGTACTTGCCTGAAGTAGTTGCAGTTGCTTGTGACTGGGTCATATTGGCACAGAATAGTAGTGGATGTCATAACTATGCAAGATGACCTCTAACGATGGAACATACCATGCCATTGGGTCCGGGACATTCCGATTAGCCTAAGGTCGATATGAAGTAGTCAGAATTATAAGAAATAAGAATTTATGACTAGACGCGACCAAGATAGGAACCGAAAAGAATTCGTTCAATAAAAAGAAAATCTTTAATAAGAGAATGTATATATTTTTTTTTTTAATAAGAGAATGTATATAAAAAATACTTATAATCTATTTTTAGAAAATACTTTTGATATTTAAAAAAAACATTAGTAAAATATTTTTAGTAAATATTTTGGAATCCATAAAACCCATATTTGGATCAAAACTATAATTTAAATATAAAGAAAATATTACACGGATATTTAAGGAAATGGACATAATAAATATTTATAATTTAGAAAATATCTAAGATGTTTTGGGACTATATTTTATTAGTAAAATATATTTAAACAAGTACTTTGAAAATCTAAATTATCGTTCAAGGCTAACACTCCAATTTTGTTAAATACATTTGTTTTGGTCAAACTTTGCCATAACATATATAACAAATATTTAGGGCTTCGAGGCCTAACCTGAAAACAAATATAAGGCCAAGCCTAACCAATTTTTTTTTATCACAATTAATGGTCGTAAAAATTATTTACGAAACGTAACTTTTGATTAGAAAATAATATATATATATATATATATATATATATATATATATATATATGTTTAGAGAATATTTATAATTATTTAGAAATTAACTTTCTTTTAGAAACTACTAGTAATATTTTGTCAAGATAAGCTCTTGAAGTATTTATAATATATTAGGTATATTATATAAAATAATTTATATAAAAGCTCATAATAAATAAAATCTAACTAACATTTGTTGACCCTAAGGCCTAATAAAATTGTAAAGCCTAAAGTTCAACTTAATATTTTGTTACAACATAGTTTTTTGTTAGGTTAAAACTATATACCATAACTATATAATGTCCTTAGAAATATTTAATATATTAATAAAAATTAACAATATTGGTATATATTAGTGAAACTAGTAATAAGAATGGTTAATTAACAGAATAATACTATTAAATAATAATATAAACATCAGTGATAAAATTATTGCTTATATACTGATACGTATATAAAACTATTATTTGCACATCGAGTTGTGGTGTACTGGTAACACCACCGTACATCGGGGGTGAGGGCCGGATTCGAGCCCTCCCTCCCACGGAGGTGGCTGGGTGGCGGTGGCCACGGCCTCCGGGCCAAGGTCGGGTGGAGTCATCCACCGGCTTTGGTTTTCAAAAAAATAAAATAAATAAATAAATAAAACTATTATTTCTTACAAGCTAATATATATATATATATATATATATATATATATATATATATATATATATATATATATATAATATGAAAACTTGATGGTGAAACTTTTGAATTCCCAAATACCCTTACATGTCTATATTAATTAAAAATGGTTCATTAATTTTAATAAGGACAACTTAATAATTATGAAGGCTACCCCTTGATCTTTCTATAAAGTTTTCCTAAATTAAATAAAGGAATATTAAAATACGTACAAGGCACGTGCACATATGCTAGTATATATATATATATATATATATATATATATATATATATATATATATATATATATATATATATATATATATATATATATATGGCCTGATCCTAAATTAGGATTAAACAACAGACCAATCCCTGTCAGCCCAAATTATAGTCGTGATAATTTAATTTCAATTAATATGGTGGGCTTGAAGCCCAACTAAACTCAATAACCACATTAATGGAAAAAAAACCCATCAAAACCTCTCCTTCTGGAGATAGAATGAGTTCTCATTCTTCTTCAAGAAGAAGAGAAGCCAGAAACAGAAAGAGGAAATAGATTCGAGAGTCGAAGGCAGAGGGAGAGAGTATGGAGCTCACCGTGTGTCTCGACAGTGGCTGGCGCGGGAGCGGAGAGGCATCCCGGGGAAGAGGCACCAAGGAGGAGAGTCGCGCCCGTGGCGGCATCAAGCAATGGCTGTTGTCGAGTCCAGTTTTATGGCGGTGAGGCTATCTCTCGGTTGTCATCTCTCCTACGAGTGTCAGGCTCGTGCGTGGGCCGAGGCCGAGGAAATATGGACCAGGTGCAGGAAGCAGCCACGTCGAGCAGTTGCTTCGTACGAGCGCAATCGATTAACTTTCACGCGCGAGACGACGACGAAACAAGTTGCAACGATTCAGAAAAATCCAACGACGCCGTGGGGGATTGGTTGTCAGGTTTCTCGAGCGTGCTTGCACGAAGGAGGCTTGGCAGGTTCCTTCCTTGCGTGGCCGCTTATCACAGTGAGGGCGGCGGTCGAGTAGATGGAAGGAAGAAATGACTATACAATAGGTTTATATATATATATACATATATATATATATCTGGAAATTGCTGAGAAACCCAATTTCGGGATGGACTTTTATGAAATGCCCACCCGCTGGATGAGTTTTATGAAATGCCCAGAATTAAGTATTTTCACGTTAAATATTCCAAGATTCCCTTTTAGATGCCACCCCGCTGGAAACTGCTATTTTTATAATACCGAAACTACCCCTCCGCGCGAATTGGTCATCTATATGTATTTGAATTCAAAAAACTCAGATCTGGATTGCGATTTTCGTCTTCTTCTTCTTCACGAAAAATCTGAATTCCATTGCTCTCATCTTTAGCAGAGATCGCAAAGATCGTTCGTAGTTCGGTGTGCTTTTCTTCGGTCGAACTCAGATCATCGCTCGTCATCATCATCACCATCATCATCATCTTTATCGATGTCAATTGTGGAAAGAAGATCTTTCTTCTTATTTTCCATAAGAATTATCATCGCTTTGAAAGAAGAACGAAACTCTTTATTCCTGAAAAAACTAAATTACACGGAGAATGGCCATTCTCCTACGTTTTAACACTGGAAATGACCATTCTCCGTGTAAATTAACACGGAGAATGCCATTCTCCGTTTTATTTAAAACGGTGAATGACATTCTCCATGTTTCTAACACGGAGAATGGCCATTCTCCTGCGTTTTAACACTGAAATGACCATTCTCCGTGCTAAATTACACGGAGAATGACCATTCTCCGTTTTATTTAACACGGAGAATGACCATTCTCCGTGTAAATTAACACGGAGAATGCCATTCTCCGTTTTATTTAAAACGGAGAATGACATTCTCCGTATTTCTAACACAGAGAATAGCCATTCTCCTGCGTTTTAACACTGAAATGACCATTCTCCGTGCTAAATTATACGGAGAATGACCATTCTCCGTTTTATTTAACACGGAGAATGACCATTCTCCATTTTATTTAACACGGAGAATGCCATTCTCCTGCGTTTTAATACTGAAATAACCATTCTCCGTGCTAAATTACACGGAGAATGCTATTCTCCGTGTTAGTAACACGGAGAATGTTATTCTCCGTTTTATTTAACACGGAGAATGGCATTCTCCGTGTTTCTAACACGGAGAATGGTCATTCTCCTGTGTTTTAACACTGGAATGACCATTCTCCGTGATAAACTACACGGAGAATGGCATTCTCCGTATAAATTAAGACGGAGAATAGTCATTCTCCGTGTAATTTAGCACGGAGAATGGTCATTCTCCGTGTAAATTAAGACGGAGAATGCCATTCTCCGTGTTAGTAACACGGAGAATGTAATTATCCGTGTAAATTAAAACGGAGAATGACATTCTCCGTGTTACTAACACGGAGAATGACCACCCTCATGCAAAATTAACATTTTTCGTGTTCTAACACGGAGAATGACCATTCTCCTGTATTTTATGGTCAGCTGAAACTTTGGAGAGCCATAACTTTTGACTGGGAGGTCGAAACGAGGTCCCGTTTGTCGCAAAATGAGCGTATCGTCGAGGAGACTGAAAGTAACGGCTTTATCGTTAGACGGCCTTCTAAAATTTTAGAATCGCAAAAAAAATGATGTTTGGACCTCCGTTTTAGCACTTTTGCCGTTTGTCCCGGTCTTTCCGAAATTTTTCAACGAGTTTTTGAAGATTTTTGAGGAGAAAACCAAGATTCGAAAGTGAGCAGCGTATGGAAGAAGATGAAGTATCGAAACATTTTTTTTAAGAGCAGTTTCGTGGGTGTTTTCAATAAATTAAAAGGAAGGGCAAAATGGTCATTTGGAACCCGCTTTGGATAAGTTTCTCTAATTCTGGGCACGCGATGAAAGTTTTTTTAGCGGTGGGTTTTACATAAAACTTTTTTAGTTTTTGGGCATTTCATAAATCCTCCCTATATATATATATATATATATATATATATATATATATATATATATATATTGAGTATATATTTAAGTTGGAGATGGGATGTTTAAAAGTAGGAAGCTGGACTTTGTTTGGGATATGATAATATTCGGCTGAGTCTGTAAGTTGAATAGTAACTCTAAGGCGATGATGAGCCTGGTCTGTGCGATGCGGGGCATCCACAACGTCGTAGAACTGACGAAAAATGGCCATAATCTGAGCTGGCGTGGGACATAATGGGATGCCCCGTGTATGAAAACTCAACGGCTAGGGCGCCGCACGGACGGTCGAGGACCAGCACCATTCTATCACGGGTATAAACGACGGCCGACCACGCGGCCCGTCGTACGACGCCCTATGGGCGTCGAGAAGACGTCATAAGGGCGTCGTGTGCATAGAACGGGTGGCTGGGCGGCATCGGCTGTCGTAGACGTCGTGAAGACGTCGGGGGCGCCTTCGGCGTCGTAGGCGAAGCGAGGCATTGAGTTGTCGGCGTCGAAAGATGTCGGTCGTCCCGTGAGGCTCTGGAGTGCGTGGAGTGCACGAGGCGTACGTGTGGGACGATGATGAAAAAGCCATTGCGGACAAGATCCATACGAAGAGTCTGAAGCGACATGACGACCGGCTAAAAATCATGTGCGGGGAGACACACGATTTAACTGAGCCCGCACGTGCTGAAAAAAAGAAAAGAAAAAAAGAATAGTAACTCTATTTAAATAATAGGTTTTCTTGGATCCTAGTGTTATCCATTTCTAACAGGATACTAGGTTTATTTAAATAATATAAAATATGGAATCCTATAGTATTATTAAATAAGAAAGCTGACTATGAAAATAATGTATATTTATATATAATATATATCTACATAAATACTTCATAAAGTCCCAAAATCTTGTTAGTACCTTTTTCTAATATAGGGCTATACATACAAGTATGTGCATACACACTAATATTTATTTCCTACAGTCCACAAAATAATCAATAATAAAGTTATTTTTATACAAATAATTATAATATCAATAATAATACTAGTAACGATGACAAAATACAATAGGCCAATAATAGGTATAGTATTGGGTGATGCATTATTTTCCTACTATAATTGGTCCACCAGATATTCAAAAATGTCGTGCAGATATTCAAAAATGCTACTAACGCTTATATTATACGTATAATAGATATTTTTTGAATATATTTGCCAATCCCAAAATAAAATACGAAGTATATGTGCCTACATAAAATATGTCTACATGGGCGTCTTTCCACGCATAACATCTTTACATGGGCTTGGGCTCGGTTCGGGTCCAGTCCGGATTAGTTTGGTACAACCGAATTTTCTAAAAGTCAATAATCTTAATAATAAATAATTAAATTATTTATAGGGGTTAAGTCACAACTTTGACTGGTTTTTCTAGTTAGAATACACACATGGATCGACCTTCTCTACCATGGCTAAAACACTAGTCAAAGCACTCGACTACACTCTCCGTGCTAAAAATTCTAGTCATCTTGTACTCCAAATCTTATCCATGACTATAACATTCTATCATAATAACTATTTAATTAAATATTTCTAAAATTCTAAAAATCATCATTTAATTCAAATAAATAATATAAAAAATATTTTCAAAATTTCGAGAAAAGGGATTACACATGCAATCAAGATAGAGGTGCCAGATACCATATACAGAAAAAATCAAAAATTTACGTATTTCAGGAACGGGGAGTGACACATTGTCTGTTAACATTTGGCTGTTGATTGGGGTGTATATGTATTCAATTGTTGGTGTGTATAGAAGATATATGTGAAAAGGAGAAACAAACTTCTCCATCTATTCACCCTCCTTCCTCTTTTTATTTCCATTCCAATCTCTTCTGCTCTGGGCAAGAGCTAAGCAGGTTATTCTTCCGGAGTTGTGTGCAACGACAGAAAGCCGATAGCAATGGAATTTTACCTTTAGGATGATTCGAGACAAACTCTGTACATAGATCTCAAATGTTCTCTTAGGACAATGCTTCATACACGACTTTTCCGGGGATCAATATTTCTAATACTATTATTTTATATATTGTGAGGTAATTTATCCAACACTTCGTCTGCAGTTGGTTTAAAAAATTAAATGCATCCATCGGAATTCGTGTCACTTTAATCCTTCGCCAAGGCTTGATGGCGTTCTAAGGCTCCGTCCAAGATTGCTCATCCTCTCTTTAATTGCCTGAAAAAACCATAAAAGTTGTGTATCCTTTGACATGAACAATAATAAAACAAGCAAATTAATCCTGAACATGTAAAAAAAAAACAAGTCATGAAAAAGTCTACACCTAAAGCTATATGTCCCAGGATTGTCAGAATCCTATTGCCAGGATCCTGGTAGTCCTAACAAAAGTGAGGACTGTCAGGATCATGGTAGTCCTAGGACTATAGTTGTGAAATTCAGTTTCTTTTTAAAAATTCAAATATTGAAATGAGAACCTTAGTTTATTCAGGTGCTGCACAATTGTAAAATTCAAAGTTCTCAGAATGATAGAATTTTGTTAGGATTGGAGACCAAACGTACTTTATTACTTTTTTAAGATTTTGGAGGAGACAAGTGAAAAATAAAAAGAAATTTTGACTTGTCCCCACTTTATTTATAACAATTCAAGATGCACCACACACAATTTCTATAATGTAATAACCCTCCCCCCTACTTTTGACGGTCAACTGTTTCGGCCTAATTTTTTTTGACAAAAATATCCTTTCCCATTGTCTTCTTCCCCGCCCCACCTCCTGCTGTCCCCTCCCTGCTGCAGCTCGCCCCCGCTCCCCCCTCACTCTGTCCTCCCTCCTTTGCCTCCAGTAGCACCCACCTCTTCTCCGACGTCGGCACGGAGGTGCGCAGCAATAGCAGTGTGGCAGCGACCTACACAACGGCGACATCGGCATGCGCAGCAGTAACGGCGGCGGGTGCAGCGGGGGGGGGGGGTCAGCACGGCGGGGCGAGGAGGGGATGAGGTGGGGGTGGGGGTGAGGGTGGAGGGTCAGTGGGCGGGATAGACCGGGAGATCAGCACGGCGGAGCGGGGCAGGGGCGCTGGATGCCCGCGACAGGGAGGGAGAGAGGATGGGGCGTGGGTGGTAAAGGAGACAAATGGGGTATTTTTGTCAAAAAATTTGACACTCCTAAAATGTGATGCACCTTGAATTATGACAAATAAAGTTGAAGGTTCTGTCATTATGAAAATTGATCTATTACATATAAACCGTGAGTCGTGGACGGTTTCTGTGAAAAGTTGAGGGTTCGTACATTATAAAAATTGTGTGGAATGCACCTTGAATTATGATAAATAAAGTTGTGGGCAAGTCAAATTTTTTCAAAAATAAATTATGTTTTAAAATAATATTTTGGGAAGTGATATTTTAAATTTTTTGCGACCCACCATAAAATTGAAGAGTTTCCCCTTTATAAATAGGGTGCTACTATTAGCACTCCTAAAATATCATTCGACACTCCTCTTTTATTTTTTAACATTCAAATTCCAGATTTGTCCTTGCATTAACATTATTGATACTCCTAAAATGCCATCCTACACTTCTCCTTCCATGCATACACAAATTAATGTCATATTTAATGCAATGGTAGATTTGGAAGTCGAATGTTAAAAAATTAAAGAGGAGTGCCGAATGACATTTTATGAGTATTAATAGCAGCACCATATAAATAACCATAATATAAGATTGAATTAATCGCATTTTGATACCCTCAACTATTTCAGTTTTTCAACTTAATATCCTAAACTTTTTTTACTCAACAACTCGATACCCTCAACTATTTTAGTTTTTCAACTTAATACCTAAAACAGAAAAAGTCTCGAAACTACCCCTGGCTTCCTCTCTCTCTCTTTCTCTCTCTCCCCATGCTTTCCCCCCTCCCTCTCCGGCGATGCTTCCCCTCCCTCTCCGGCGATGCTGCTCCCTCCCTCTTCGGCAGTCGATGCCCCATCCCCCCTCCGGCGGTGCGCGAGGAGGGGGCACGGGTGGAGGAGGGGGTGGGGGGTGCGAGCGGTCGGGGGGGGGTGCGGGCGGCCGGAGGAGGGAGTTGGGGGTGTGTAGGCGAGGCAGAGTGGGGGAGGGAGCCGGGGGTGGCCGGTAGGGGGGGAGAGGCGGGGGCGGGGACGGGTGGCCGGATGGGGGGTGGGGGGGGGGGGGGGGGGGGGGTTGGGTTGGGGGGGGTTGCGGGTTAGGAGGTAATTTTAAATTTTGAGCAGGGACATTATTGTCAAAATTTTTTTAGGGTATCAAGTTGATTTTTTTTTTTTTTTTTTTTTTTTTTTTACGTATTAAGTTAAAAAAGTGAAATAGTTGAGGGTATCAAAATGAATTAAGCCTATAAGTTTTTATGAAAAAAAAAAAAAAAAATCCTATTTTACCCTACAAATTCAACAATCCACTAGCAAAAGGAGAGAGTGAAGGAAGGAAGGGAGGGAGAAATGGGGGACGGGAGGGGCGGCGGAAGCAGCCGGCCCGCGTGGCTGCAGCAGTACGACCTGGTCGGGAAGATCGGCGAGGGGACATACGGCCTCGTCTTCCTCGCCCGCACCAAGCAGCGGAAGCCCTGCAGCATCGCCATCAAGAAGTTCAAGCAGTCCAAGGACGGCGACGGCGTCTCCCCCACCGCCATCCGAGAAATCATGGTACCCATCGCCCGCCCTTCCCCTTTTTCCTATTGCGACAATTTTCTAGGGTTTCGAGTTCCTAGGGTTTCTTACTGTGGCGCGGCTCGCGGTTCAACTCCATAAAGATTCAACCTTTTTTTTTTGGAGTTCGCTAAAAATGGCAATTTTTATGTATTAAACCGTGTTTCATTAATTAAGCAAGTCCCGAGTACGAAAGTAGATTAATCATGGTAATTTGCCCTCCTCTCCTTCTTTCCGCACTTTCAATTGCCACAATTCTTTCAAGGTTTTCGAGTTTCTAGGGTTACTATGCGTGGTTCGCGGACGTGCACAAAGATTCAATCTTTTTACAGGAGTTCGTGCTGAGATGGTCAGCTCTAAAAACGGCAATTTTCATGTATAAACTTCTTTCATAAAAAATTAATGAAATAGGTCAAAGTACGAAAGCAAGCAATATATAATCAGTTCAACTACATAAACTCAAATAGGAACTCAAAATAGGAACTTGCAATAGGGTTATGACACGCGGACGATTTTCCTACCTAGCTGCTTGACTTTTTAGGAACTTGCAATCAAGGGATGCGATGCATGTAATCCAATGGTTTGTCATTGATAAGTTTGAAAAAAATAGAAACTCATGAGTTCCTCTAGGATTTTTGAATATATACTCCAGCGAGACCATAGGTGGTAACTCTACCAGCAAGTCATTAGCTTGCCGCAGTTAGAAGTTATGAACGCCGTGGACTTGGACACAATTCAAGCACTCGTCAACGAGACCTTTTGTCTAGGAGAAGACCAAGTGGACATCGGAGTGAACCCCGCTCGTTACTTCAGCTTTTGATGTTGTCCAACCCTAAATAGCAAGCTCTAAACCCTTATTGAGTATTTGATGTGGCTCCATAGTTACCGAGATCCCTTGCCCCCTTAGGAATAGCGAACCTGAACTTGCGACTCCATGCAACTCCACATTTGACGGGATTTCGATCCGGATAGCCAAACGTGGCAACTCGGTAAGTTCATATGTTACAAGAAATAAACAAAGATAAATGATAATATAAAAGCAATAAACTTAATTGTTAAGATGAAGCAACACGAGTTGGTGTTGTAGGCTTTATTGCAAATTTCTTCCGCTCTTTAGAGCCGACTTGTATGTTTGAGCCTACCCCACCATATTGTGCGCACTCTGTACTGCTCCACTATCAAAGCGAACAGTAACCTAGATAACCATGTGGCACTTCCCTACTTATCAAAGATAGAGTAAAGGTGCCGTATCACCATTGCGATGTGATCCCCACCGATTCATCAACCTCCAAATGATGTAGTCCTGCATCAAATCATCGCCAATTCTTTCCATTTTCGGTCCTATGTTGAATGATACAAGAGAAAAATGCCTTCTATTGTGGCATACATGCATGAATGATACACATGGGCATTGTGGTTCTGTATTGTTTAAACACCCATCTCCCATGTAGACTATCAATTTCGTATTGTTTCAACACCCATCTCCCTTGTCAAATATCATCATGGAAAACACCTTCCTTGATATCCGTGAGTGTCATAGTCCCTTGTTAATTGTTCACGTAAGTCTCTTCTGTCGGCTGGTTGTTATTTGTGACCCCTCTCACTTCACGACCAACCTCTGCAATGGCTACTTCTTTAACAAGGAAAAGAAAATCTATTATAAAAAGAAACAACCCCATTTATTGACGAAGTGTTGCATCACTATGCCATTGCGGCGTCGCGGATTTTCAGGAGCGATCATCATGGCTATCCTTGTAGTTGCTACCATATTGCCCAACAACCATTGCCATGAACCCACTCTTATCTTGCTGGCCATATGTTGACGCCCATCCATAAGTTGGAACACGTACGCGCAACAAGGTCCTTCGAAACCTTGACGGTGGTCCTTGTCAAAATAAGAGCGAGAATTGAGAGCTTTTATGTCCTCAGATTATCTCTTCATTCCTCATCTCCCCAAATTGCACGCACCATCTTACAACTCATCCATGCCACAAGACAAGTCCACCCTCCATGCTCTGCAGCAGAGGGTAGGTGAGATCTTCTTACCAGATAATCTGTTTCACTGGTTCATGAACCAACCTCTTCGAACTAAGCTAGTGCTTGCTCTCCGGTACTTATTCTCAGACTTGCAATGGGCTCCAAGAACAGTCTCAGCCAAGGTTCGCAGTATCGGTATCGGAATCGGTATCGGACCATTCCTATGAGTATCGGTATCGACGATATCGGTAGTATCGACGGTTTCGGATCAGAGTATCGAATTTTTTGGTATCAGAAAACAAATAATTATTAATAAATTATTAACATTTAAAAAATATATTTTATACATTTAGGCATAATTTTAATTATTTTCAGTGTTATTTCTTAGTAGTTTTGAAATTAAATGAAATAATATTCACCCTTACCGATTGATTTACATGCAATAGATCAATTTTCTTCTTTTATATGCTTTTACAACCTTATTATGCTTTAAACCCTTGTTGATTTGTCTTTTTTCCTTCAATTTTTTTGCCAAATTGATCAGAAAAGAGACCCCCAATGTCGGTATCGGTCAGTATCGGGTATCAGTTGGTATCGGATCGGGACATGCCAAACCGTATCGGTATCGGCCGATACTTTAAACTATGGGACTCTCAGCCTTCTCAAATCGGACAATGTCTTCGACCTCATGATCTCTAGCTCGAGAATCCTGCAAGTATGTCGCCGACACCTGGTCAGAGTGACCGGGTTAATGTTGGGGATTGGAGGTACTGTTATGTCAAAAAAAAGAGTGTTGTCGTTTCTGGCACTATACAAATATGTGGGAGCACGTTTGACACTGGGGCAACATGATGATCACAAATGAAGCCGAACTCCCTTGTCTCATAGCCATATCATGGCTTTCGAGGAAGGGACGACTGAGAACGTCGACTTTTCCCCTTTTGAGCGTTGAGGTAGTCGCTTTCGTTTCCTTTGTTGGATATATGAAAAATCAACTTCTCATGAGCATTGGAGGTTGACTATCAGAGATGGTTAACGACAAGGAATTAAGACACCCTCGTAGCAAAGTTTGAAAAGTTTATTGTCAGATATTCTTAATCTAATTAGATATAGTAATTTTGAAATTACTTCGCACAATGCGAATGATTCATCCCTCTTGATAGAAAATATTGGATTTTTAAAGAGATCGGTAAACTGCTTGTTCGTGACTTTATACAAAATCAATGATTATTATGTTTTAAAAAATACAATAATTATTATGTTGAGATTACGACAACAACCAACCCTTTATTCCAAAAAATTTCGGTCGGCTATCCGAATCCTCGTCTTTCATTTAGTTTTATTAAGGGCCATGTCCTCTTCAACATTAACAAAAACCATATCCTTCTTTACAACTTCATTCAATGTTTGTTTAGGCCTATCCCTACTCCTAATCTCAATTAACTACTATTTAATTGCTCCATACTGGTGTATCTATTGATATGTGTCGTACTTGTCTAGACCATATATTTTCATTTCATCTTGTTTTCGATTGACACTACCTCAAACTTTCCATGAATACTTTCATTTCTTATTCTATCTTTCAATGTATTGACACTAATTTCTGTTAGTATTCTCACTTGAGCTGCACTAGCCTTCTAGACATTTTTTCATTTGCAACACTTCGATCCATAAAGCAAGGTTTGTCTTATTGCTCTTATATAATTTGAATTTTCAACTTCAATCGTATTCTACGATCACGAAATATTGTAGAAGCACTATGTTTTAACCATCATGTTTTAATTTTATTCACAATTTCTCCAATATGATGGAGTCCTAATATCCAAAATTATAATCCATAGGTATCTCTTGTTCATCTATGTATACTCTCTTGTTTCTCTTGGACTTTTGGTTTAAGTTACATTTATTATTCCTTGTTTAGTCATACTCATTTGAAAACCTTACATCCATTATCTTTCCATACTGTTCTAGTATCTGACCTTTTTCTACTCTTACAAACATTATACGCCGTGAACCTCCTCCTGAATATGCCTAGTAAATTTATGATTTATCCATAACTAGCATAAAAGGTAAAGATTAGTGCTAATCCTTGATGTAGGCCAACATTGATAAGAAATAGTTTGCTATCTCATCAACTTGTAATCTTATCGTACATGTATAGTATCAATTAAGGAAGCACAGGCACATATCGGACACAAACCGAACACTCCAAAATACATAGGAAATAGGTGTCGTATTGTTGTCGTTGTCCTTACCCTGTCATGTCATATGCGTGTCCGTGCAACATAGGTCTCAATATAGCTAATAGAGGCTTGTTTTTTTTTTCCTTCTCCCCAACCCCACCTAATTATCCCCCTAGGAACTCTGCTGTAACTCTCTCTAAGTTAATACAATGTGTAAATCTCTCATTCTCTCTCTAAATTATTCTATTAATCTTCTTAGTAAGTGATGAAGAATATATTACTAATCTTCATTTTATGCATTTATTGTTTTATGTGTTTTCCATTTCTAGCTAGGTTTAGTGATGTCATTAGTTTCCTATAAACAAACTAATTAATTTTCTCCTAATCATTGTATCCACTACATTTCCTTTTCCATCAGTGTTCCTATGTTTCAAGTACTTAATCTAATCCTACTCCTATACACCAACTCCTTACATTGTTGCTTCCTATACGAACTCCTTCCCTTCCCCTGCCTATTTGTCGCCATATTGAGGTAGCAAGATGGTCTGTCGCATCTAGGGAAAGCCCTATCCTACCCATCTTCACTGGGGTCGTATCGATACCCTTGTTAACCAGGGTGGTATTGTTGCAACATGATCATTTCCGGTTGACGACAATTCTGATGCAGATATTGTTGGCTCAAAAATGGGATCTTTTTGCATCGTTGATTAATACTTAGATAGTTAGATACTACTTCTCATGAATACTCGATGCAGTTCATGGTTCATGCATGACAATGCAACTTTATGAAGTTCCTTGTGCAAAATCGAGAATTCTCATGTAGACTGTTGGCTCTAGAAGTGATAATTTCTATCATCATTTTGATTAATGTATTTATGGTGATCTACTAGCTTTGTACTTTTCAAGTATTTCTGAAATCTTTTTGATGCAGTTTGCTTTTCATGCATGGATATGCAAATTTTTTAAAGTTCTTTTACACAAGTTTTTTTATTTATTTTTATTTTTTTATAATCTCATTTGATATAAAATATTAATTTTTTTTAAGAGAATTGTATATTGTTTGTTTCCAACTTTATCCAAGACCAATAATTCTGATGCAGTGACTGTTGACTCTAAAAATGGCATTTTTCTGTCATTACTTTGATTAATACACACCAGTACTTCTCATGTATTCTCAATGAGGTTTGAACCTTTGAGGTCCATTCTTAAAGATGTAACCTTTATGAAGTTTCTAGTATAGTCCCCTCCTACATCAGCTACACCACCACCACCAACAATAAGGCCTTTATCCTAAATATTTGGGTTGGCTGTTTGAATACTCTTCTTCCGTTTGGCTATGTTAAGGTCCGTGTCCTTTGTAACACTAATAAAAACCATATCATTCTTTAAAACTTCAAACCATGTTCGTATAGACCTACATCTAGTCCTATTTGCTCCAGTAACTACTATATTATCACTCCTGACGGGAGCGTCTATTGGTCATCTTTGTACATGTCCTAACCACCCAAGATGATTTTATCTCATATTGTCCTCAATTGATGCCACCTCTACCTTTCCACGAATATGCTCGTTTCTTTTCCCCTCTACATCAACAATTAAGCCTAATTTGCAAAATGTATTTGGCACAAATAAATGATCTCACTAGATACTAAAATTTGGATTTTTCAGAAGAAATCAAGAATTTTGATGTCATCATCTGATTTTTTGATTAATGTATTCATGGCACATCTAGTAAGCTTGTCTTTTTCACATATCTCAATGTAATTGGTAGCTTGTGTATAAAAAATGTAATCTTTTTGAAGTTTCTTAGTTTAAGGCAAATAATTCAGTTCACTGTAAATTTGGATTATAAGTCAGATTAGAGGAGTGCCGGTTGAGTTGTTAGTGCTAGGGCACATATTTTACATTGATTTTTTGTATTGTGTTTAGTGTCCGTTTCTCCAAAATCATGAATCAGATTTAAAGACTGTTGGTTCTGAGAAGGGCAAGTTTGTGTTGTCTTTTTGATTATCCATCCTTGCCAATATACATATGTAATTACCATATATGGCGATACTTCTTGAACGATAATTTATTTTCTTATACAATGTTCCTTGCAGTTATTACGAGAGATTTCTCACGAGAACGTCGTCAAACTTGTGAATGTACACATTAATCATTCTGATATGTCACTCTACCTAGCATTTGATTATGCTGAGTACGACCTATATGTAAGTGCTTTTGATCCTCTGTGTTGTTGTCCTGTGATAGAGTTCGTCTACCGAAAACAGCATGTAACTACATTCATCTGCTTACAATCTGCTTACATTATTACGAGAGTTCGTCGACCAAAAACAGCATGTAACTACATTATTACGAGAGATTTCTCACGAGGACGTTGTCAAATTTGTGAATGTACACATTAATCGTTCTAATATGTCACTCTACCTAGCATTTGATTATGCTGAGTACGATCTTTATGTAAGTGCTCTTGATCCTCTGTGCTATTGTTGTCCTGTGATAGAGTTCGTTGACCGAAAACAGAATGCAACTACATTCATCTGCTTATTTCAAATTTATGCTTTTTTGTATTACGACTTACTAGGATTTTTTTTTATGATTAGTATGCTATATGGACTTTCCTATATTAAAAGCCTTCTTTTTTTTTTATCTGATAAGATCATCATCATCACCATAAGCCTTGTCCAATCAGAATTGGGTGCTAAGGGGCATGAGTAAGCTCCACAAGAGGAGTTGGTAAAATTCTTATGATTGGCTGCCAACCTGATGTCAAACCCTATGTGGTGCCAAATTTATACAGACAAAGTAGCTATAAACAAGAGAGGGCCTTGCTATAAAACCAAGATGTACAGTTGTGGGTAGCTAGACCTACTTTTTCAGTCATACAATTTAAGCTCATGCAACCAAGAGCACCCTCCAAGTTCCCTTAGTTCCTTTAGACTAAGAAAGCATCTAGACAGAGAGTTAAGATGATACATTTTACCACAGGGCATTCATCTATGATGCATTAAGCCAAATACCAAAAGACAGAATGAAACTCCCACTACGTGATAAAGTTTATGTTGTATTATTACGATCTAGTTGATACGTGTATATGGATAAAACAGAACTGAGAAAGAATTTCAATTTAGTGAAGTAGATATTCCTATTTTTGTCTAGCAATATTCTTTTAACCACCACCACCTGCCAAATTGGATTTTGAATGTTTAGGACTTCTAAATATAAAAGTTTAGTAATAGTTTTGGGGGAATAATATCCAATACGGATTCGGTTGATACTGCTGAAACCAAAACCGAGGTTGGTGCCAATTTCATATTAGAACCAAGTTCTAAAGATCCTCATTTACATGAGTTGATATGGTTGTAAACTTGTAATAGCATTGTTTTGGAAGCCCGCAAGTTCTATTAGTGGTTCACCATTGGAAGCAGGTTTCTAAAGTGAGGTCCATCTCTACGGTCATATTGTAATGAGGCAGGTTTCTGGCATTTACTGGATATTCTATAAGCCTGTTCTGAGGTTATGCATTAGCAGGCAATTGCTCTTAGATATTGCTAAAGGCTTGTCCAGGCGATTTACTTTTGTGTATTTCTGATAAATGTTATGTTTTAGGTACAAGTGCTAGTGTGCAGTTACCAGGCTGACAGTGTTTTTATGATGGTCATTACCATTTGTTTTCCCCTTTCCTTCGCTACAGGAAGTCATTAGACATCATCGGGAAAAGCTTAATCAGCCTATCAACCAGTACACAGTAAAGTCATTGCTGTGGCAGCTACTTAATGGACTTAATTATCTTCACAGGTAGTCTTATATGGCAACCATAATAATGATATGAGTAGGTGCTTATACTTGATATTTTATCTCGTGTATCTCCAATAACCTGACAATGCACTAGAAATATCATTACCATTGTACATATGCTATTAGCCTTACAATTGGTGAACTTTGTCTATTTTTATGCAGTAATTGGATTATACATCGAGATCTTAAACCATCTAACATCCTGGTATGTTTCTTACTTGTTCTCTGTATTCAGTTTCATAATGGGACACATTGTCTTCAAATTTGCTAATCGACTTCAATTGGAATCAGGTCATGGGCGACGGAGAAGAACATGGAGTTGTTAAAATTGCTGATTTCGGACTTGCTAGGATTTATCAAGCTCCTTTGAAGTTCTTATCTGACAATGGAGTAATGACTTATTCTTCATATCAAATTTCTTTTGTATTCATGATGGAGTGACACAAGTTTCTGGATTTATATGTGTGAGAAAAGATACCGGAGAAGAAAACCAAATAAACACTGCTGGGAAAACTCTTTTCTGAATTACAGAGAAGAACCACAATATATATAGATATTCTGGTCAATAATCTGCCCAACAAAATAGGAAACAAAACAACAACAAATCAGCAACAAATCTGGGAACAAACCAGAAAAGAAACAGAATAACAAAAAACTGTTTTTATTCCCCAAAAATTGGAATTGACTAATCAATCCAAAACTGCCTCCAGATCTTTCGAATGCCAGGTTGAACTTCAACACTCGCCCTCAAGCTGGATTGTACACATCAAACAATCATAGCTTGTATATCATCTTCTCAAAGATAGGTCTAGGTAATCCTTTGGTTAGAATATTAGCAGTTTGCTCGGCTGAAGCCACATAAGGAATGCAAAGAGTTCCATCTTCAATCTTCTCTTTAATAAAGTGCCGATCAACCTCTACATTTTTAGTACGATCATGGTGCACATGATTATGAGCTATGCTGATGGCTGCTTTGTTGTCGCAATACAACTTCATGGGGCTTTTTGTTGCAACTTGAAGTTCTTTTAGGAGTAATTTTAGCCAAATCAATTCGCTCACGCCATTTGCCATGGATCTAAATTCAGCTTCAACACTACTTCTAGCCACTACATTTTGTTTTTTACTTCTCCAAGTCACCAACACCAAGTTTCCATAAGCATAAGAACAATATTCAGATGTAGATCTCCTATCAACAACTGAACCAGTCCAATCTGCATCAGTATAGATTTCAATTTCACGAGATTCTCCCTTTTTGAAGTACAATCCTTTCCCTGGACTTCCTTTCAGATACTTCAATATTCGGATGATCGCATCTAGATGTTCCTCATAGGGAGCATGCATAAATTGACTTACCATGCTGACTGCAAATGCTATATCAGGTCTCATGTGAGCCAAATAAATAAGTTTTCCAACAAGTCGATGATTTCTACCCTTATCCACAGGTGTTGTGTACTAGTACTTTGGTCTCCAAGTTTAATATTAGGATATGTTGGGGTGTCAACTATTTTACACCCAAATAATCCAGTCTCCTTCAATAGATCTAGGACATATTTTCTTTGTGATACGGAAATACCATATCTATTTCGAGCAATTCCCATACCTAGAAAATATCTTAGCTTACCTAGATCTTTAATTTCGAATTCATCTGCTAGCCTTCTCTTTAAAGAATTCATTTCTGAAATATTGTCACCAGTCAAGATGATGTCATCAACATATATAATTAGTATAATTGACTTACCACCTTCATATTTGTAAAATAGCATATGATCAGTGTGAGCTTGCTTATGCCCTTGTTGGCGAACGGTTCTGGTGAACCTCTCAAACCATGCTCTTGGTGACTGTTTAAGGCCAAAGAGAGATTTTTTTAATTTGCACACCTGTCCTGTTTTTCATGTACTCTTAAAACCTAGAGGAAGTTCCATGTAGACTTCTTCAGACAAGTCCCTGTTGAGAAAAACATTCTTGATATCAAGTTGCTGAAGTGGCTAGTCTAGATTTGCTGTCAGAGAGAGAAGGACACAGATTGTATTAAGCTTGGCTACATGGGCAAATGTCTCTTGATATTCTATTCCGTAGGTCTGAGTAATGTACCTCTCAATGGACCCATCTGATTTATACTTCACTGTGAACATCCATTTACAGCCAACAAGAACAGTATCTCTGGGTTTTGTCAACCATTTCCCAAGTTCCATTTTTTTCCCAGAGCTCTCATCTCAACTTCTATTTCCTCTTTCCATCCATTTCGTTGAAGAGCCTCTTCAATAGTCTTCGGAATTTCTGTATCTTTTAGATTGGATACAAAAGATTTCATTGAAGTGGATAGATGGTCATATTTTACAAATTTAGCTATAGAATGTTGAGTGCAGGAGAGAACACCTTTCCTTAAAGCAATAGGCATCATCAGTGTTATCCAAAGGAAAAGAGACAAGTGAAGTACCTGGGTCTGAGTCAGATTCATGACAAGTCTCGAGAGTAAGAGGAGTTTCTACCGTTTGTTGATTCTTCCGACGAGAGAAAACACGGAATTCATTATTTTGTTGAGATTGTTGTTACTGGATAGATTGGGCACCTCTGTTTCATCTTGGTTAAATTTTTCTTGATTGTTAAATTCATTTCCAACATTAAGATTCTCAATTCTTGGAAGACTAAGGTTTTCAGTGTGTTTAGGATTAAGTTCTGAAATAGACAAGCTTGGCAAGGTGGGATTGAGGATTTCGGATGAAAAATTCCAGAAATTTCCTTTACTACCTATCTCCCATGAAGGAAATTTATGGAAAAGAAGGAAGTGTTCTAAAAAAGGTGACGTCCATAGAGAATTAATTTTTTCTTTTCTGGGAAATAGCATTTGTACCCCTTTTGATTTGCAACATAGCCAAGAAAAATGCATTTAAAAGCTTTTGGGTCAAGTTTATTTCTATTTGGTTCATGATTATGGACAAACACGGTGCATCCAAAAATTTTTATGGGTAAATTACTAATAGTTCGGTTATCAGGAAAATATTTAGTGAAAATATTTATTTGTGTTTGAAACTTGAGCACATTTGTGGGCATTCTATTTATAAGATAACAAGCAGTGAGAACAACATTCCCCAAAAATATTTAGGAGTGTTGGTGGTGAATGACCTAGCAACTTCCAAAATATGTCTATTCTTTCTTTCAGCGATGCCATTTTGTTGTGGTGTGTTAGGGCAAGAACTTTGGTGAATAATTCCATTTTTATTAAGATATTCTCCTAAAATCTGGTTGAAATACTCTTTATCATTATCGGTATGTAAAATCTGAATATTCTTTTTTTTGAAATTTCTTCAGCATCGGATTTATCTTTTAGCAAGTAGGCCAACACACACGAGTATGATCACCGATAAAAGAAATGAACCAATGTTTTGAGTAAAGATTGTGAGACTGCGAGGGTCCTCAAATATCACTGTGTACAAGAGCAAAAGGCTTAGTTTCTTTATAAGGTTTTGGTTTAAAAACAGACCTTTGATGTTTAGCCAATTGACATATCTCATATTGAAAAATGTCATTATTCTTAAACAATGAAGGAAATAAATGCTTTAAATACGGAAAACTAGGATGTCCAAGCCTAAAGTGCCACAACATTACTTGATTTTGTCTTTAAGGAGATTCCCAACTGATAGTATGAACTTGTTTGATCTCGTCTGAGTCCTCGTCAAAATAATATAGCCCCCTGTGCTCACTAGCATTGCCAATCCTCTTCCCCGTACTCTGGTCCTGAAATTCACAATGATTTTGTGAGAAAATCACCCTACAATCACAATACTTAGAATTCTGCCTACAGATAGCACGTTACATGATAAATTTGGAACATGTAATACGGATTTAAGAACAAGGGTTGAGTTAATTTTAATAGTTCAAATTTCAGCTATTGGAGACAAGGAGCCATCTGCAATCCGTACTTTCATTTGACCGTGATTAGGGACATGCGAGGAAAATAGGTGAGCACAACCAGTCATGTGATCCGATGCCCAGGAGT
The DNA here is from genome assembly GCA_029216955.1 of Iris pallida. Taxonomy (NCBI): domain Eukaryota; kingdom Viridiplantae; phylum Streptophyta; class Magnoliopsida; order Asparagales; family Iridaceae; genus Iris; species Iris pallida. The sequence goes on along the minus strand of JANAVB010005598.1, from coordinate 3,339,768 downwards.
CAATAATCCATGACTCTTCGTTTCTTTTTGTGCAATTTAGAGCTGATAGGAAATTACCTTTCTGGGCAATTAAAGAAGTACCGGTTACTTTCTCAGGTGCGAGCATCTTGTAGAGGCGCTCAAGTTCTTTGTCGAGACAAATGCCGCCTATGTTTTCTCCATGTTTCTGTTCTGTGAGTTCAGTATTGGACTGGTAGGCACGAGTATCTCTTCGAATATTTTCAGAATGCCTTCGATTGTCTTGGTTGTTTTGATTGGGAGGTTTCCCACGTAATTTCCAGCATGTTTCTTTAGTGTGATTAGTCCTTTGACAAAAATCACACCAAAGACTCCCTTTTCGAGGACGCCTAGGATCGCTTGAATAGTCTTCTCCACGGTTATGATCATAACTTCTTGTGGCAAGAGCAGAGGCTTTAGTTGGGACTGAGCCTTTTGTCTCCGAGCATATTCTTGCGCCTGCTCTCCTCCCTTCGAACTTCAGAAAATACCTTTCGATCCGAGGTAAGGAACAGATTCCAAGCATTCTACCACGGACTTCATCCAGATTCTTGTTGAGACCTGCAAGAAAGTCATAGGTACGAGTCTTTTTTTCTATAAGTTTCACATATTTTCCTGAACACTCACTACACCAATCATTAGGTTCAAATAGGCCCAACTCTTGCCATATCTTGGTAAGAGCCGCGTAGTACTCTGTCTTCCATGCTTCCTTGTTTGAGATCCCTGACATGATCTCTTAATTCACACAATTGTGCTGAGTTCTCTAGGTCGGAATATGCCAAATTCACCTTGTCCCAAATTACTTTGGCCGTGGTGTGGATAAGATACGAAGACCCAATATGCTCTTCCATAGAATTGACGAGCCAAGACATCACTAAGGCATTATTTGTGTCCCAGTTGAGTAGGTGGAATCGGTAGAATCTGGTCTTTTTGTTGAGCCATTAAGATACCCGATTTTTCCTCTCCCTCGTATAACTATCTGGACAGACCTTGACCATTGGAAAAAGTTTTTTCCATTTAGTTTGTAGGAAATGATTTGGAGAGAGGAGTGTAGGGAGGAGTTATCAAAAGAAGCAGTGGGGTTAATTGTAAGGCTCGGTGTAGAGGAAGATTCAGTAGAACCTTCATCTTTACCATCCTTGCTTAACCCAGTAAGGGCCTGCTTGTAGCTATCGGCCATGGTGTTTTCCTCTCAACGGTATCCCAGCTCTGATACCATATGAGAAAAGATACTGGAGAAGAAAACCAAATTAACACTGCTGGGAGAACTCTTTTTTGAATTTATTATATACACAGAGAAGAACCAGAATATATATAGATATTCTGGTCAATAAACTGCCCAACAAAATAGGAAACAAAACAACAACAAATCAACAAGAAGTCTGGGAACAAACCAGAAAAGAAACAGACTAACAAAAAAAATGTTTTTATTCCCAAAAAATTGGAGTTGACTAATCAATCCAAGACTGCCTCCAGATCTTTCGAATGCCAGGTTGAACTTCAACAATATGCTACACGAAACTTGGTTTGACATAACATTGATGACCATACTTCTACCAGTCGGCCTGAAGCACTGTTCTAAAAGGCGGTCTAGGCGGCCGCCTAGGCGCTAGTGTCTGGTGTCCGCCCGATGTCCGCCTAGGTGCTCGCCTAGACCCCCGATGTTCGACTATGCATGTTTTGAGATTTTATGAACTTTTTCTGCAATTTTCAGTATATATATATTTTTAATTTTATTTATTTATTTTGAACCGCCTAGATCTAGACGGCGGCCTAGGCGACCGCCTAGGCAGGCTAGGCGCTAGGCGGCGAGAGCCCGCCCGACTAGCGCTTAACGCTTTTCACAACCTTGGCCTGAAGTCGTTTCTTGGTTTGGCATGACATTGATAATCATATATTTTTACCAGTCTTTGGCCTGAAGTCGTTTCCATATATTATGGCCTTGTTTGATGTTTCTTAAAAGCTCAGACCCGACTCGTTTATTAGCTGGGTTGTCCCGTTTATGCTCAAACTTATTTAAGGCTGACAGGGCCGACCCTGAGTTCATGGGGGCCCTAGGCAAACTTTTAAAATGTGGCCCATATATAATATAAAAAAATTGAACTAAAAGTAAAATTTAAAAAATGTTACAGCCAAGAATTGAACCTAGGACATGTTGTGTGCAAGTTTAACATACTAACACTACACCACAATTGTTTTGTGATGAAGAAGGATCATGTTACATATTAGTTCTATTTGCGATACAAGATTATATATATATATATATATATATATATATATATATATATATATATAATTTTTTTGGGCCCCCAAATTTCATGGGGCCCTGGGCGGTCGCCCTGGGCCAGGGCCGGCCCTGAAGGCTGAACCAAACCCGTAATAAGAATTCGTGTTGGCGGCTTGAACCCCTTATCCATTGCTCAACATATTGCACAACGTACTGGACGATCACAAGGCCTATTAGACTGAGGCAGGAGAAATCATGAGCGGTTGTGGATGGTGGTACTGCTGGATCTTTTCGGAATGGCCTTTTATTTGTGGTAGTGGAGATTGATAGTTCTGCAGGGATATATGGCCACCAGGAATGGCAGTGGGTAAGTCATTAGATGCCAGGGTGGAATAAGAAGGCTTAAAAGAAGCTGGAGATGGAATGGATGGTAGTGAGAAGTACGGATGTTGAAGGAAAATGACATCAAACGAGGTGATAACCTTGTTCTTGGATGGAGAGTTAATAGTCCTTTTGGGTTTGAAAATAATCTACAAATACATCTTCAGTAGCCTGAGGGGCAACCTTATCTTGCTCGAGCATGTGATAATGCGCATAGCATATACAACTAACGTTTTGGGTACATAGTGAGCAATTCTTGCTTGAAAAAAGAACTGAAAATGGTGGTTATTGATGATGACGTGTGCGCGGGGGTGGTGGGGGGTGGGTGGGTGGGGTGGGGGGCATGTGGTTGTTGAGATGACAAGTAGTAAGAAAACCAAAAATTCAATAATGTTGAGGAATGCTCATCTGAGTTAGAATGGCTCGAGCCACCTTGAGTGAGTGGTGGCTGTTACGATTGACAACTCCTTTTTGTTGGGGTGTAAAGTTTAGCGGATGATACCGAGGTCGTTACAGATATTTTAAAAATTGTGGCCAAGCTATTCTTTGGCATTGTTGATACAAAGAGTTTTGATATTAGTGTTGAACTCGATGTTGATCTCATTGTGAGAAGCTTGAAAATCGAGAGAACTCCAGAATGATCATGGAGCAAGAAAAGCTAAGTCAGCTAGAGTAATCATTACTAAAAGTCGCAAAATAGTGAAAATCAAACGAGCAATTTAGCTTGTAGAGACCTCTGATATAATATCAGAGTGGACCAAGTAGAAAGAAAAATGACTTCTTCTATTGATAGGAGAAAACAAGGAGCGTAATGCTTCCTTAACAAACATGGTTTACAACTAAATTCAGTAGACAATAAATCATGGAGCATACCTTTTAGCACTGAAAGAGGAGGATGACCAAACATGCAGTGCTAGTCAATTGTAGAAACAATAGGCAAAAGTTGAGAGAGGGACATCCATGTGGTATAACCTATTCACATCACGACCCCTGCCAATCATGGTTGTCTGGAGATCCAAAATTACAACAAAAGAGGGAGAAAGGTAATGGAGAAGTTATAAGAAAAGGTCATGGAGAAGCTATAAACAGTCATGAAGAAGTTATGGTCTTTGGTGTACAAAGACGAAAGAAAGGACTATGAGCATATATTGGAGCCAGTTTTATAATTTCGAAGCTAATCCAAAAAGGAGTAGTATCTCTATTGGTGATGGGACAAATTTGTGATAAGTAGAGTCCACAACAAAGTCAATGGTGCGTAAGACGTGGTCAGAAGCCACAAAGCTAAGAACCCATGGATTGGAATGTAAAATTCTAGTACAGTGGTAGTTGAAAATTTGGTAGAGTAAGTAGAGTGGATACATTGCAGGCTTTCGAGGTGTCACCCCTAGCCCACAGGCTTGCCAGGATATGAGCTATGCATGGTTATCTCATGCTAGGCCCATGCATGGGTTAAGTTTTGGTGTTTGTTGGACATGGTTGCAGGAAGGTTAAATATACTCTAAAACTTAATTCTAATATATTAACAATTACCAAATTAACTAATTTAATATATTTTAACTTCTAAAATTATAGTTTTTATGCTATTACAAGTATCTATGTGAAACCCTAGAATGTAAGGATTCAACCAAATATACTTAAATATACAATAGTAGAAGTCAATAAAATTGTTTTATAAAATTCTCTTAAAAACTCTTAACTAGATCTAACTATGAAAAATCAAGTAATCCTAGTTTAAAATTTCTATTCTAATATTGTAGAATTCCCAATTCCAGTTTTAACATAATTAATTAGCATTAATCCTAATATGTTAGGATTTTAATCTTCAATTAATCTAACTAAACAATAATTAACTTAAGTTAGTATCTTATTGTTCGAAAATAAAGTCTAATGTTGGGTGGTTGAGTTATCTAATTTACCGCAAAGATGACACGAACAACGGATGTTGAGAACTCTGCAAAGTACTCCAAAAGTTAAACTCTTTAAATTCCAAAGATGACTATTTCACCGAAGAGAGCCGTCAGGGCCCCAAAGGAAGTAACGTGGATGCAAATGTCAAAGCAATGTCAAACTTCGGTGCGGTGAGCATGCATGCCATTATTATACTCTCCGGGTATCCATTCTTCTGTGAGCAAGTAGACTCGGATTGGTCCCACCATAATGAGTGCAACAAAACTATCGATAACTACTACTATGCTATCGCTACCACGACCATCACCACAACCATTGGTTGAAATAGGTGGACTATTATGTCCTTTGCGTCTAAGAGGTGGTAGTCGGCATGCTTGTCCTTTAGAGAGCGGGATGACAGAGGGAGGAATGGTGACTAAGGCAGGAGTTAGGTTAGCGCTGTCAAACTGGTGTGCCCAAAAGGTGACGACATAGATACTTTTGAGAGAGTGACTTGAGAGGAATCTGAAGCTGAAACTTCCGAGACACGGTTGCATTAGTGCAAGGTAGATTGTTGACGATAGCTTGGTGCTGTTGCTTTTAGGTGGTTAAGTCGGGGCTTAGCTATTGATATACAAAAACATTCCTCCAGATGGTTAAGATACTTGGAAACAAAGTGCCAGAGACCATTCCAGATCAGAAGTTGTAAAATCTTGGAAAAAAATCATATAACCTTTGGATTTATCTTCAGAGGAGTAGAGTGACCTTAGTTGTGCCCACATCTCTTTAATAGTCAGCATGCACATGGCTGCCATCTAACAAGAGACTTCCGCAGAGTTGATGAGTCATGTGCACATCTTGCTATCATTCTGATGGTAGAGGGGGAACTTTGTGGCTTCAGTAGGAGGACCATCAATGGATGATGAGCGGCACAACTCACAGGTGCCCTTTAGTGTGTTATTCAATTTAGTTGGTACTGCTGAGAATAATCTTGGTAAGCTGAAGGTTGATGTTGAACTCGAAGAGGTAGTAGCAACAACTGAGAAAGTAGACGTTGCCACGAAGGGAGAGTTGGAGGATGCCATCCAAAAGACTCACGCAGGTACGTGAGGAAGAGTGCTATCAAATCACACGCCTAGATTGGATCATCATGAAGTATAGTAGTGACTGGGAGCATTGAAAGAAGTCAGAGCGACTACTAACATCAAAGAAGAAACAAAGAAAATATAAATAGAGGAGAACAAAAAATGTAAACAAAGTTTTTATTTATTTTTACAGTTGTCAGTTCTGCGGCTTTGGCTGCTAGATAACAGCTTCACATGTAGAAACAACAACTACGGTCCCAGGACACACTAGTGGAACGCCAGTGATGTCAGGGTACTCGATGTTCTTGAGTTGGGTCCCATGTGGCATTGGCAGGAGCTCAATGGAGGCAGAGCCATGGTCTAGATCTGGTGGTGGCGGAAGGACAACACAAAGGTGGGGAAAGATTGTTGGAACTTGGGGCAGGTTTTGGTCAAGCGGGTCGAGTGGGGTTGGTTTGTGGCTCTGTTCTAAAAGGCGGCCGTCTAGGCGGCGCCTAGGCGCCTAGCGCTGGGTGCCCGCCCGACGTCCGCTTAGGTGCCCGCATAGTCCCCTTGAAGCCCGACTATGCATGTTTTGGAGTTTTATGGATTTTTTTCCTGCAACTTTTAGTAGATTTTTTTGATTTTTTTGAACCGCCTACATCTAGGCGGCCGCCTAGGCGGGCTAGGCGCTAGGCGGAAGGTGCCCGCCCGACTAGCGCCTAGCGCTTTTCACAACCTTGGTTTGTAGTATAGGCGGCTTAGGGTTGAGAGGGAGGTTGGTTTTGGGCTAGGGCTGGGAGGGGGCAGGGAGGTGGGTTCTGAGCTAGGGTGGCAATATATTATACTGGGCTAGAGTTTTGGTGAGAGAGAGAGAGAGAGAGAGAGAGAGAGAGAGAGAGAGAGAGAGGCTAGGGTAATGGCATGCAGGTCTGGGCTGGTGGCATGAGTAGGATTGGTTGCTCAGTGCACAGTTCTGGGTGTGCAGGTCTGGGCTGATATCTTGCAGGTCGAAGACCCATTTTGGACATACCTGAATTCACGCAATGGCCTAATTTTTTATTTATTTATAGAATTTGCTTAAGATGCGTGCCAGAGGAGATTTGAACTTCGGTGCACAGATACCATGTTAAAGTCTGCTGCACTAAAGTTCTGTTAAGTGTTGAGGTTTATTTATTTTTATTTCCGAAATTTTCGTCCAAAGGGACGAAATTATACAAATTTGTATGCAGAGGGAGAAGTTTGGGGTTTTTCCAAAGAACGGGATACAACTCCATTAGAGTTGGCGGCACGGGGGGGGGGGGGGGGGGGGGGAGTGGGCCACCAGGCTCACGAATTAATTTTTTTTCCGGTGCCGCCAACTTAATTGGAGGCATGGTTTTTTTTTCTTTCCCGGTGCCGCCAACTTAGTTGGAGGCATGTTTTTTTTCTTTTTTTTTCTTTCTTTCTTTTTCCCTCTAAACTCCAAGTAAGATGGCGGCTATGGGGGTGGGACCGAATTTTATTTTTTGTTTTTTGTTTTTCCCTTTGTTATTTTTTGTTTTTTGTTTTTCCCTTTGTTTTTTTTCTTTTGTTTTGCTTGTCTTTTTCTTCTTTTTCTTTGTTTGGCCCATTGTTTTAGGTTTGGAAGGGGGGTTTTGCTGCTTGTTTTTTCAAAACAGCGGCTGTCTCTCCTCTATATAATTCTCATCCGCTCCTCCTCTTCTTCACATTCTAACTCATTTCTTCTTTTTTAGAGTTCCAACCTAGTTCTTCTCCCTTTTTTTCACAATCATAGTAAATGGCTAACGATGGTCGTATTTCCGGTGGACCGACTACGGAATTGATTAGGAAGCAACGTAAAAATCATATATCCGATAAAATATTTACCGGACATGTAATTTTTTTATCTCAATAATTTTTTTATCTCAACGTGAAAATCACCATTTTAGTTAGTAGATATCTAATATATTTTAAATGTTATTTTTTTTTTAAATTTTTTTAATAGTTATTCGATCGTGATCTGAAAGTACGTCTCCGAGAGCATGGAAGTTGGCGAAAAGAGAGACAATATAACACGTAGGTGTTAAATGACGCTCAAAAGGCCTTGGTCCGTTCTTTCAGGTTTCAATATTTAGACCAAATTAAATTTCTCACACACGACGTCCATCTTATTTTAAGTCTTGCCGAACGTTGGTGGCCCGAACGCAATACTTTTCAACTTCCAGTTGGGGAGATGACGATCACGCTATGTGATGTCGCAAACATATTGGGATTGCCTATCACAGGAGACCCAATATATTTCAACCAACAGTCTACTCCATCTGATCTGATTACTACCTATCTCGGAATTATGCCTCCATCAGATCTGCGAGGTAACAGTTGTATCACTTTTTCATGGCTTCGTGGAAACTTCATGGATTTAAATCACACCATGGACAACGAGACGGTTGAAGTAGATGATATACGGGTATGTATTTTAAGTAGTAATATTTGTAAGGATTGATTTAGTATTTAGTAAAATGTTTGCTTTCTTACTTTCAGATTATTCAGTGTACTAGAGCATACTTGCTCGCTTTATGTGGTGCTATTCTTTTTCCCGATGCAAATGGAAATAAGGTTAATGTGCGACTTCTACCATTTTTAGCTGATTTGACCAAACCCACTAGTTGTCCTACATTACGCAGACATGGGTGACTGCACTTATAGAAAATGGTAGGGATTTCCTCGTATGGGATCTACTCAGTATTACGATGGCGAGGGATCTACTCAGTATTACGATGGCGAGGGATCTACTCAGTACTATCCTGGAGAGTCATCAAGTCAGCTGCCTCCAGTAGCAGCTGAGTTTCCAGGTATGGAGATGTACATCCAACTTTTTAATACTCCATCAGCACCGGTACCTACTCAGACTCAGGCAGAGCAGGATACTGATGATAACCAGGAGGAGGAGGAGGTGAGATGGGAAGATACTACAGGCAGAAGGAGGAGTATAAGCCTAAGCAATGTTGCAAGACAAGCTTATCGTAGAATCACTCGGAGATCTATATAGATTGCAAACAAGTTGAACTAAAATTACAATATCCTGTCTTTAAGTAGTAGTTATAGTAAAATGAACTTTTGTATGCAAACAAGTTATAGTAAAATGAACTCTTGAACTCTTGTCTTTGAGTAGTAGTAGATCACTTTATTTGCATCACTCTCTTGGCTGGCTGGTACATCTTCTTCGGTTGTGTCCCATTGTGCCACAGTTGCTACAACGAAGTTCTCCTGTCGATTCTTCCCGGGATTTTATGCGATTCTTCTTTGGTCTGCCGGCTTTGCGTCGTATCGCTGGTACTCCAATTTCTCCTCTTACCAATGGTGCTTGAATCTGGTAGGGTACTGGAATTGGTTCCATTTTTGCTTCATATACATTTCGTAAGTTCGCAGTTGAAAATAGTGAATGATAAAATCTTTCAATATTAAAATTACAATATCTACACACAAAACATACATGTATACATGGAATATAAGTATGATACCATCTACCACATGTACAAGAACCATCGTCCAACCGTACAACATATGTTCTACTTGTTGCACGATCCATTACTTCATATGTATAACCATCAAATGCTAATATCTCTAAGTGATTTCTCTCTTTGATAATATGAGCCATAGTTTTCAACATTCTCGGACAAAAAGATGTTTCTATCTTTTCAGCAGCGTTTCTATTCTTGTCATGAAGTGTTATAATCTTGGCTCTAATACCATCGAGAAGTGTCGTTATTGGTTTATCGCGTAACTTCTTAATCCAATTGTTAAGGGTCCGTTTGGATATGTTTTCTGAAATTTTTTTCTGAAAACAGTTTTCTGAGAGTAAGTTATAAAACTGTTTTCTGAGTATAGAGATTCTAAGTTTGCGTTTGGTTAGTTTCATTTAGAAAATGGTTTTTTTTAAACAAAAAATAAAAAATCTGTTTGGTAAAATATTTTTATAAAGTATTTTTTTTCATTGTGTCCATATTATTTTGTATCCGGCATTTTTGTGTGTCCACCACGAGATCGAGGCACGGTGAGGGGTCGAGCACGAGATCGAGGCACGGTGAGGGGTCGAGCTCCTCCTCCGCCACCTCCGAGTCGAGCGCGAGGAGCAGCCGCCGCAGCCGGAGGAGGAGGAGCTTCACCCCCGTCGTCTGCGTCGGAGGGGGAGGAGGCTGTCGCCAACGTCGAAGCAGATGGGACGGGGGGGGGGAGGAGGAGGCTGTCGCCGGCGTCAAAGCCGATCCGGGGGGAGGAGGAGGCTGTCGCCGGCGTCGAAGCTCCTCCTCCGTCAGACAGGGGGGGAAGTGAGGGACGAAGCAGTTAGGACAGGGGGGAGGAGGAGGAGGCCGTCGCCGGCGTCGAAGCTCCTCCTCCTCCTCCTCCGTCGAAGCTCCTCCTGCGTAGGGAGTCGTCGGCGTCGAAGCCGATCCGGCGGTCGAGCTCCTCCTCCGTCGACCCTAACCCAAACCCTAGCCCTAGGTCGACGAAGACGAGGCGAGCTCCTCCGCCGCCACCACACCCGAGCTCCTCCTCCGCCTACGCAGCTGCCACCGCACCGGAGGTCGAGGCAGTCGAGCTCCTCCTCCGTTGACGCCTTGGCTTCGAGAAAAAGTTCTCTGGAGGAGGGAACCTGGAAAATTTTTGGAAAAAGAAAGAGAGGAGAGAGAAAAATCGTGGGAGAGAGGGGTTGGGGGGTGGGGCCCACTGGAAACTTTAGAAATTTTATTTGAGAAAACAGGTTTCAGTTGCTTTCCCAAAACAGAGTTTAAACGTTGAGTTTGAAAAAAAAATTGGGAAAGCTGTTTTTGGAGTGTACATAACCAAACACATTTTTTGTCATCATTGTCGTTTAAACTCAGAAAACTGAGTTTAAACACACAACCAAACAGGCCCTAAAACATTCAGCGAGATTAGAAGTGTTAATATCTAATTTGGGACAAGGAGCATACGCTGTAATCCAATGTTCAAAACGACGATTTTCATCGTTCATACCAATAAGCCAATCATACAATGTCATGTTCTCGGCTTTAATTATATCAAATAAATGTTCTGCATCTGTCGGATTGTACGATCTAGCAAGCGAGTCTAATAAGTTTTGAAAAGTTTTTTCTTTCGCAACTTGTTTCATGTTTTGTTTGAAATGTTGAATACAAAAAAAATGGGGTGATTCTGAAAAAAACAACACGCATCGCATTTATTAAACCTTTTTGCTTATCAGAAATAAAAGAAATCCTATTCCATTCAATAGAAGAACTTTCAAAAGAAATTCTTACCGCATTTAAAAACCAAGACCAAGAATCACTGTTTTCACCTTCAGCAACAGCATATGCAATTGGATATAACTGGTAGTTTGGATCATGTGCACAAGCAATAAATAAAATACCTTGATATTTAGATGAAAGAAACGTAGCATCAGTACTAATAACCGGTAAACAACCTCTTAAAAAACCGTCAATGCACGCCTTAAAACAAATATATACTCTTTGGAAGCTATTGTTTTCTGCTGTTTTTAGAAAAAATCTACTACCAGGATTTGTCTCCATAATTCTAAATCCGTATTCCTCAAGACTACCATAAGCCTCTATATAATTTCCATTTATTTCGGCTAAGGACATCTCTCGGGCTCTCCATGCTTTGAAATAAGTAATATGTACACGATGTTCTCTATATATATCTTTAACTATCTGTGATGCGCTATACGATTGATTATCTCTAATTATATCAATTATCCTGCTCTTAATCCATGCAGTGCTAGCTAGTCGATGACGTCCGATTGTGAGCGCACTAAAACAAGAATGACGACTTTCTAATGTACTTATTTTTACTATGTTTCCATTTCCAATGGATCTGGCATATACTCTCCAATTACAGTTCGGTTGATCACAAGTATATATAATTTCACGAGAATTGTTCATAGTACTGGCTGAACAACTAAAATTATTTTCAATTGTATAAAACTTCTAAATTCAGAACGAGAAGAAAATTCTTGACCGATAACTAATTCACGGGTGGAAGCATTATCTATATTATCATCTAAGTCATATTCCATATTTTCAACTAAATCATCACTATTTCCGTCGTCTTCATCATCATTATCATCGTCGGATTCATCTGATGATTGAGATGGAACAATTTGATGGGAAGAACTACCACCCGCAAAATATGGACTACTTCTGTTATCAAAAGTTGTGGCTATTTGAATAACAAAAATATTTACATAGCGTGATTGAGAATTAATTTCAAAAATATAATTGCATGCTTCATCACTATCTATTAAAAAACATCTACAATTATAAACAGACTTCAAAATAAATTCGTAATGAATAGAACAACGTTGAATAATAAGATTACGTAAATTTTCATAAGTAATACGTTCATAAGTTGAAAATATTTGAGTTTCTCCTCCTTCGTAATCTAACCCATTTAGGTTACCTCCATGCGAACATATTAATCTTACGGTACGATCCATAATCGAAGGAGGCAACTGCTAGAGATTGATCAGAAGAAGTTTCTGTTGGAGAACTTGATGAATAGAGAACTTATCAACTTGCGCCGGTGAGTAATAGGAAGAAGAGTGATAATAAGAAGTGAGTTGTAAAAATTGAATGCTTTCATATGCTTTTTATAGATGAATTTGGAATATAGCCGTTAGAAATAACTAGCCGTTGTAGAAAAAGGAGAAGAAGAAAGGGAAAAAAAAAATAGCCGTTAGGTCCCCAAACCGAAGAAGAAGAAAAAAAAAGCCGTTAAACAGGAGAAAGAAGAAAAAAGAAAAAGAAAAGAAAAAAAATGGTGGTTAGAGGGGCCCACCCAACCCATGCCTCCAACTAAGTTGGCGGCACCCCTAGGAAAAAGAAAAAAAAAGGGTTGTGAACCGGGTGGCCCACTCCCCCCGTGCCGCCAACTCTAATGGAGTTGTATCTCGTTCTTTGGAATTACCCCAAACTTCTCCCTCTGCATACAAATTTGTATAATTTCGTCCCTTTGGACGAAAATTTCTGTTTTTATTTTTCTAACAGACTGCCGAAGGGAATAGCAAGGGGTTGAGGTTCCCTAATTTCGATAAATAATACTTTACTAAGAATGTATGAAGTTCATTTTCTTTGCATTCTGTACATTGCCTACCAATCTGAGTTTGTACTTGACTGACATTGTACCAAAAGCTGTTGTGGATTAAACGTGACACATTATATTGATTTCAATTTGGCAGTAGTTCTTGGACATGTCTTAGCAGAAGAGATGGCCCTTATAGATCTGAATGTAACCTGTAGCTGACCTAAAAAATTTGGGACGAGGCTCTGTTGAGGCTGTTGCTGTAGTCTTAACTGTTAGCTGAGTTTATGCTTCATAAAGAATCAAGTTTTCTGTTTAACAGTTCAAATTTGCAAGCTGGATCTGTGTTAAGATTATTGAATAATTTGACATGAACGTTGATTATTAAACTATTACTATAACGGAATGGTTATCTGAATCAAGGTCCCAAAATCGGCAATGCTTTATCTAATCCCTTGAGCATTCAGAAACACTTCTATGATTTTGTTGATACTCGTTTCTTTCCTTTTAATTCAACATGTGGAATCATATTGTATTGCATATCCTAGTGCACTTTCATTTTTCTGCCGAGCTGGCGGTTCTTTCCTGCAATTTGAATTCTTGAACCTCTTCTAATGGACAGGTTGTGGTAACTATATGGTATCGTGCTCCTGAGCTTTTATTGGGGGCAAAGCACTATACAAGTGCAGTTGGTATGCTGATACATAAAATCAAGCTAATTCAGCATCTTGTCCCTCTTTCCTGCAGTTATTGTTATTTCTTTGACCTGTCCAAGTTAATTATGATGTGTTTCCTTGGAATGCATGTAGATATGTGGGCTGTTGGATGCATTTTTGCTGAACTACTGACTCTGAAGCCATTATTTCAAGGGGTAGAAGTCAAAGGTGTACCTAATCCATTTCAGGAATGAGTAAACTTTCCTGCAAGCAATCTACACATTTCTGTTTATCATATTTCTTTTTCACGTACATGTGGGATAGGAAACACAACAATGCCGTATGATTCCTATATCATATTCCTGATAGATGGTTGACGTAGTAACTTGACTATCCCTTAAAAAACTAACAAAAATTAGTAACTTGGCTGTTAGTATTTAGGTACTGCTTACTCTTGTGACACCATACATTTGCACCTTTTGCTGACAGCCTGTGTGCTGCTGTCCAGAGAGGAGCTGCATGTAGGTGATTGGATCAATGGGTGTACTTTCTTTTCTTGAGGCTAAGAATGACTTTGAAACATCATGCTAGTTCTCATTTTCTAATATTTTGTTATCATGTTTTCAGCTTGACCAACTGGAGAAAATATTTAAAGTTTTAGGTAGGATGACAGAAATTTCCCTTTTCTATGTTCTATGTAGTAAATGTTAATAATCATCATTTCTCGCAGGGCATCCTACAGAACAAAAGTGGCCTACTCTAGGTAGTCTTCCATTTTGGCTAAATGATCAACAACACATTCAGGCGCGTAAATAGTATGCCCCTTCCATTATTTATCAGAAATTTAGCCTACAGTTTTATATTTGAAATACTTACATAGAATGAACGTCTATTTAGCATTTAATTTGTTCTATGCAGTGACAACCCTGGTCTCCATAATTATGTTCATTTGCCTCAGAAAAGTCCTGCATACGATCTGCTCTCAAAGATGCTCGAGTATGTAATTCCTTCTAATTTTTAGATCATCTCACATGAACACATTTTGTGAAAAACTCTTGCCATTCAGCATAATGAATATGATTACTATCAAGAAAAGTGATATTTTTGATAAAACATGACATGCATTTGACAAATATTCTCTCTCTCTCTCTCTGTATACACACACACAATACAACATAAAATAATATAGTATAATAGTAATAATATAATATAATGTTAGGAAGGAGATGGTCCTTGACAGTGACGAATGAAAGGAGATGATTATGTCCTTTCCCATGCCCCCCCAACGTTTGTCTATTTTTTTTCCAAAATAGAAAACGATTATATTGATCCTGAACTGTCTTAAGTATTTTTTTTACATCAACAATGTTTTAAGTCTACCTACCTGTCAACTGTCCACCTAGGTTTTATGGCATAGCCCTCTCATGCTCATAGCTACCTTGGCTAGGAATTTGACACCAACATAGAGGGTTGTTGATGTTAGGTCTACAACAAGTCATAAAACTTGTCAAATATTGTATGGAGCTTTCTTATGCTCCATAACCGACCCCATTCTAATGGGAGAAGGCTTGGATGATGATGATGACAATGAACAATGTTTTAAGTAGACACCAACTCATAATATGAGCTTCCAATAAGTTATTCCACATATTTTTTTTTAATGGTCTTAGGACTTGCTTTTGGTTTCTGTTACATTCCTCCATTCTAGTGGTTTGGTTTTGGCCGTTTTGAAAGTGAGCCAAATCAAAGAAAATGATTCAAATAGCCAATTCCAAAACTTTTGGATAAAGGCTTTATTGTTGTTATTATTATGTATACATAAGAATAATGTTCCTAAATCTTGCTTTGGTAGGTTACTTACAAAGATGGTGAGTTACTTGAGAACTATATAATTCATTGTTGGACATCCAAGATGGTGATCCATAAGTTCATAAGATTTCCATTATTCTAAAGTGCATATCAATTACAATTCATGCTATTTTAGAATATGGAGATCATGCTAAATGATGTGGATGGATCATCATTTTGGATGCCCAATAATGGGTTTTTATAGCTCTTGCTTTGGCGACGTACTGAAATCTTTGCATAGGAACCTTTTTATATATATTTTGCATCATCGGAGCTGTGGCTCGATCTTAAGACCACCCGCCACCTAGCCGTCCCTCAACCGTATGCCTCTCCTCATTGACCACTAGGGTCACTAGATTCGGCCTCTCTCTCTCTCTCGGCCTCTCTCTCTCTCTCTCTTATATATATTCTCTCTCTCTTATATATATATATATAGAGAGAGAGAGAGAGAGGAGGGATCAACATTCCCTCACTTTTGCATCCTTTAAGCGTCCCCTCTTTCACATCCATTGGATCTTGTTTAAGTCATCTAATCTTAACCATTGAAAAATCAACGGTTAAGATTAGATGACTTAAAACATGATCCAATGGATGTTATCATGGGGATGCTTGGGGGATGCAAAAGTGAGGGGATGTTGATCCCTCCTCATATATATATATATATATATGAAAAAAATGTAAATTTTATTCCAAAATCAACTCAACTCATACAGCTTACAGTACATCCCATGGATCTCTCACCCTACTAGGGTGACATAGCATTTAAATCAAACTCAATATTGTGAAGTATACCTATTGGGGGAGTGGAGAGCCCCTCGAAAATACGTCGATTCCGTTCCCGCCACACATGCCAGACAGAGGCAGCTAGTCGCAGTCTGGCGGTCTTGAACCATACATGCCTCCTACCTCTCTGGCCACGAATCCCCGTGATGATGTCTCGTAAATCTCTGCCTGTGTCACAGCCACCCAACGACCTGCAGCATATATATATATATATATATATATATATGAGAGAGAGAGAGAGAGAGAGAGAGAGAGACCTTCTAGCTCAAGTGGCAAGATTGTGGAGACGTAAGATCCGTGTGGGCCATGTTTGAATCCCGCTGGAAGCGGTCATGAAATACCAAGTTATATATATATATATATATATATATATATATATATATATAGTGTTGGTTTGGGACGTTCCCTCCGAAACTGGTTTCAAACTGCCACAATCAAATTGTTGGCCATATGTTTTGATCCACCTGGAGATCAGCCGTGCACTTGGTAACCCTGGTCCTTTACTGTTCAAGTGATGACAAGTATAAGATGATAGCTCTACTTTCACTCAGTGTTTCAAGAATCGGATCCAGTCAGGACACTGAATTGGGTTAAACGATCCAACTAGTATGTTAACCCAGGTTGAATAAATTATATAGGCTATTGGTTCACAGATTCTTCGGTTCAACCGGTCAGTCCAGTCCGGATTTTAAAACACTGCTTTCACTCCCATTTTATTTCTTAGTCATAGCCAAGGATAGTAAGTACCAGAAGGCAATGATAGTACTTTTTTGTCAGTGGAATCATGAAACTTATTTTCTTCTAGTTTCTTAAGTGTTGCAATTTGTTTTAAAGAAGTTGAAACTGGAAGTTCAATTCTGGGACAAGACACTGTTAATTCGCTGGTCTTTTTGATATCACGATTGTGAATCCTAAAGCTATATAAGACTTATATCCTTAATTTCTACTGTGAAAGCCCCTGCTACTACCAAAACTTCAAAGTTAGTGGTGAAGTTTGAAGGTTAAATAATTAATATTCCAATACAGGTCAACACAATTTTATGGGTATGGCCCAAGAGCTGGATTCACTCAGCTGTATAATTTCTTTTATAAGATCGTTAATAGCGCAATCATAGAGATTTGAAGGTGGGTTGCACTCATACCATGTGAAAGTCACCTGCCACTACACTAAAACTTCAGAGTCGTGGTGAGGTTTAAATATTTATGATAAAACTGAAGACTTCTATTCACGAAGCTCCCATCAAACTGAAGTAACATTATGGTGTCTGGTTGACGTAAAATAGCATGTTGTACTTGATATTATTATCGTTCTTTTCTCTAATTTTGATAAGCCTTTTGCCTATACCAATCTTTAATCCTCAACTCCTTAAAATGCAGATATGATCCTCGAAAGCGTCTAACTGCAGCACAAGCTTTGGAGCATGAGTAATAGTCGATGTCTTTTTCTGTTTTTCCCCAGTTTTCATTCTGCTGCAGTGATGCAGTTATGTAGTTTTCTACTGTGCTATCCACATTATTAAGACATGAATATGTTTGAAATATGCTTTACCCAAACAAGCTTGTTGGTTATGTCTATCTTTCCTTTTCTTTAATATCTATTATCAGTGTTAACTATTTAAATTTCATTTTTAATTTATTTGTTGTATAATTTACTTTTTATTTGTTTTGTCATGATCCCACATGCTATAACAGGGGATGGCATCAAGGATGTGAAGGATGTTATAGTTAGGGATGGCAATTTCCCCCAATCCGACGGGGACGGGTTCGGGGACTTAAAAACCCGTCGGGTTCGGGGACTTAAAAAATGGGGACGGGGCGGGGATTAAAATATTATTCGGTCAGATTCGGGGCCAAGTATGGATATAGTACTCCCTGCATGGTAAATCTTTGACCCGATAGTCCATATAAGAAATTACAAGTTTGTCACCCATAGTCTATATATAAAAAAATTAGGGTTGTCTTGCACCCTTCAGTTCACATCCGCAATATTTTTCTAGATTTCTTCCTCGTCCGTTGGCTCTCCGAGAGCGCCAACTGCCAAGGACTTCCACACGGGTCCCTTGCCCTCTTGCGCTGCGAGTTGGCGGTCTTCGACATTGGTCTTTGACATCGGTCTTCGTTACCACCGGCTACCACCGTCTTTCTCGCCACATGCCCATATGATTCTCTCTCCCTCGTCTTTTTGCGCTGCGAGTCCTCTCTCTCTCTCTCTTAAAGTCTCTGTTTTTTTTTCTTATGAGTATTTTTTTCCCTTCTATAATAGTTTGTAGTTTACTTCCAAATTTTGGTAATGTAAAATTTTCAATTAGGTTTACAAGTACAACTGGATGTTTTCAATAAAGGAATTACAGTCGTATTGTTGAACCATCTTGGATGCGTAATAGTGGAATAATTAACACTTTTACATTTGCCATTTGAGGAGCTATTCTGAAGATCCAAAACCTTTGGATTGTGTTTAGAATCTTAGATACATTATGGCATATACTTTGACGAATCGTATCAAACCTGAATGAGACAGCCTACTACTTGAAGCTTTTTAAATTTTGGCTTGGTCCTATCATTCAAATCCTGGTATCAAAGAGGGGATTAGAGTACTCTATCCTTACATTTCTCTTTGACCGTGCTAGTATAAATGCTATTTGTCATGACAAGCAGTTGGTAGGCATTTGATGACATTGTTAAACTGAACATTTCTAACATGTTTTGATATCAACAATGTTGTATGAAGTTTTTTTGCTATAACTTGACATATTAACTAGCCAACATCTGTGGTGTGGTTTATGCGTCACTAGAGGAGTGTTCAAAGAAAAAGATGTAGGGATGCGTTAAAGGAGTTTTACGAAAATTAGTCATGGAGTCTTCACTTGTTAATCTAGGTGTTCATTGATTGATGACCGAAATTTTTCTTAGGTAAAGATTCTTTGGTATTCGAAGTTTTACGACAGAAGAGAGAAACACCACCTTTCTATGCTAATCATTTTTGGGTCCTATTCCCGAAGGTTTGTCTGTTTCAAGATCAGAACAAGACTATAAATGAATTTAGAAATAGAATACTATTGAATTTTGAAAGTTTACTTTTTTCGATTCTTCCCTTTATACAAAGAATTAATTCACTCTTATTAACAAGCGCAGAATTCATCGTTCTTGTCTTTATTAATTCATTGTTCTTCTCTTTATACAATGAATTAATTCGATGTTGTTAACAATTGTTTCATCAATACAAAAGAATAAGCAAGCATGTATGTGATACTACCTAAAATCTGGCTATGAAGCCTAAAGCCTAAAAAGAAAGAAGGATCAATCCAGTGTTCTAAATGGCGTCCGCCTAGGCGATAGACGATCTCTCTCCGCACTGCTTTTCGGTATGCGGTGGAGTAGGCGGTCAACGAAAGTTGACAGCATAGGCGGAGGTGAGGCAGCGTAGGCGGGCGCTTAGGCGGAGCAATACCTAAGAAGATATTTTGGCCAAATTTTTTTATAAGCATTATGGGCCTATGATTCACTTTTACAACTAAAACTATATAAATCTTCGTTCTACAACTTAATTATGCATGGAACACCCTTAAAATGTGCATATTTCAAACAACGGCGGTAAGAAAGTAAAAAAAATCTTCAAAATGTATCGACCGCCTAGACGGCCTAGGCGGTAGGCGGACTCTCTCCGCTGTGCACCCGTCTACCACCGTTTAGAACCTTGGATCACCTGGTCAGTGAGAAGAAATCACGTATGGTCTTCCTCTATTACTTGCCAAATGTTTTTTTTTTTTTTGAAATTTGCTACTATTTTACCGACTATTATGTTTATTTTTGTAGAGGTCTTAATATGACAGCGGAATGCACTAATACCGAGAACTCTCAAACACCAACACCAACAACTACACAATTAGTAGCTGGTAGCATCCATCCTCTAATTAATTATATGACTTAAATCATGCCGATTCTACTGAAGATATAGTTATTGAAACTGAGCAAGAGAAGGTATATATCTAAAGCTTGGCAGCATTTTAAACTGATCAAAGTTAAAGGTGTGCAAAACGCTGAGTGTATTCATTGTGGTAATAAACTTGGAGGGAAAGTAAAAATGGAACAAAATATTTGCTTGATCATTAAAATATGTAAAAGGCAAGCTCGTATTGACATCAAACACTTATTTGAAAAAGGAACATAAGAAAGATTCCAAAGTGACAATTGGTAGTTACCATTTTGATCATGATGCATTAAAGTATCTTGCTAGTATGATTGTCTTACGTGAGTATCCCTTTCTATTGTGGAGCATTTTGGGTTTAGAAAATATTCGTGTAGCCTTCAACCTTTATTTAAGGTTTCCTTCACGAAACGTCGTAAAAAATGACATTTTTCAAAAAACTATTGTGTTGTTGGAACAAAGCCTAGGAAGAATAGCATTAAAAGAAAGGATTCATGGTAGTTACAACTCACTTCATTGGTGGCAACTAGGTTTGCAAAGTCTGGTTATGAAGTACTTTCTTTTTTTTTCGTTATACCAAATTATATTTACATTTTTTTTAGTTTCTTGATGGTGTTATACTCTCCATTTTAGTTTCTTGATGGTTTATATTTTAGTTCTTAGCAAAATCTGTATATGTTTAGTTCTTGGCAAGGTCTGTTTATGTTTTAGTTCTTGGCAATGTCTATTTATAGTTTACAATTATGAATTATGTTTACAATTTTTTTTTAGTTCGTGGCAAGGTCATTTTTCTTATGGAACAGAGCACATTAGTTTCTGT
Source organism: Iris pallida (assembly GCA_029216955.1). Classification (NCBI taxonomy): domain Eukaryota; kingdom Viridiplantae; phylum Streptophyta; class Magnoliopsida; order Asparagales; family Iridaceae; genus Iris; species Iris pallida. The sequence continues at coordinate 3,319,121 of JANAVB010005598.1, read as the reverse complement.
ATGGAACAAAACACATCAGTTTTTTATTGATAATATTTTGCTTGGATGCAGTAATTACTTATATATTACAATTCTTTTTACACAAGTCTATATTATCGACAAATTGTAATTGTAATAGGACAAGGTTGCATTTGTAGGTTTATCCATGTGCTTTCTCCTTACACATCAAAAGCACTTGCTGATGCCTTATCCATTTGCATGTTAGATTGGAGTGTTGATAGGAAGTGTCTACAATGACATTAAACAATTGTTCTAATAATGATGGAATCATTAATTATCTCTTGGACAAGCTTAACACGAGTTCACTTTTGTTGAATGGATTTTTGTTACACATGAGATGTTGTGCACATATTGTTAATTTGATTGTCTAAGATGGTTTAAAAGTTACTGAAGAATGCATAAAAAGTGTTGGAAAAATGTCTCATATTGGACAGCTGCAAAGCAAACATTTCAAGAAGCTGTTCGTCAATTAAAAATTTTGAGCACTAAAAAGTTTGTGTTAATTGTAAGACCAGATGAAATTCGACATATTTGATGTTGAATGTGGCTATGAATTATAAACAACTTTTTTTTTTCTCGATTAGCCCAACCTGAAACTCATTATAAATGTGTGCCAATACAAAAGGATTAGAGTTAGCTAGAGAAGTTTGTGAGAAATTGAAGTTGTTTCATTTTGTAACTGATTTTTTTTTTCGGGATTAAATATCCCACAACATTCTTTTTCCTAAAATATGTGAGATTAAAATGGCATATCTAAATGGTCCGAGTCTTTAAATGAGGTGATTAGAGATATGACAACACACATGGAGCTTAAGTTTAACAAGTATTTGGTTTGAATTTAATGGTGTAATGGGATTGCCTGCTGTTTTGGATCCAAGATACAAGAAATTGTTGAAATTTTTACTTTCTAATAATATATAAGGAAGGTGCTTCTATTGAAATCCAATGAGTTTGCCAACTTTGTTATGGTTTACTCAAAGAGTATAAAGAGATGAACATTACATCTTCATCTAACCAATTAGTTGAATTTGTAGAGCAAGACTTCCTATGCAATTATGATGCATTTGTTGGTAGTACTTGTAATATGGTTGTGAAATCTGAATTGGACTACTACATGGAGGAGGGTGTCTTATCAAGTGGGGATTTTGAAATATTGTCTTGGTGGAAGACCCATGGAACAAATATCCATCATTGCGGAAGATCCTTTATTACTAGTGGCAGATTGGTAAGTCTTCATTGTAGCAGACTTTATCCAAACACCTGGAGGCATTTATGTGTGTTCAAAGTTGGTTGCGAAGTGATATACGAGGTAATGAAAATCCAACATTTTTTGTATCTTGGATCCAAAACAACAACCAATCCCATTACACTATTAACTTCAAACTAATAATTGTTAAATTTAAGCTCCATGTGTGCTGCATATCTCCAATCACCTTATTTAAAGACTCGACCATTTAGATAATGACATTCTAATCTCACATATTATAGGAAAAAAAATGTTTGTTGTGGGATATTTAGTCACAGAAAAAGTTCAGTTACAGTATGAAACAATTCAATTTCTCACAAACTTCTCCAGCTAACTCTTAATCCTTTTGTATTGGCACACATTTATAATGAGTTTCACGTTGGGCTAATTGAGAAAAAAAAACTTGTTTATAGTTCATAGCCACATTCAACATCAAATATGTCGAATTCCATTTGGTCTTACAATTAACACACGACTTTTAGTGCTCAAATTTTCAATTGGCGAACAACTTCTTGAAATATTTGCTCAGAAGCTGTCCAATTACAATGTGAGACATTTTTCCTAACACTTTCTATGCATTATTCAATAACTTTTGAACCCTCTTGGACAATCAAATTAACAATATGTGCACAACATCTCATGTGTAACAAAGATCAATTCAACAAAATTAAACTCATGCTAAGCTTGTCCAAGAGATGATTAGTGATTCATCATCGTAGAACAATTGTCTAATGTCGCTGTAGACAACTTCCTATCAACATTCCAATCTAACATGCAAATGGATAAGGCATCATCAAATGCTTTTGATGTGTAAGGAGAAGCACATGGATAAACCTACAAATGCAACTTTGTCCCATTACAATTGCAATTTGTTGATAATATAGACGTGTAAATCAAATTGTGATATATAGAATAATTATGAATCCAAGCAAAATATTATCAACAAAAAACTGATGTATTCTGTTTCATAAAAAACTGATGTGCTCTGTTCCATAAAGAAACTAATGTGCTATGTTCCACAAAGAAACTAACCTTGCCAAGAACTAAAAAAATTGTAAACGTAATTGTAATATATAACATATCTTGCCAACAACTAATAAGCGACCCGTCTGAGAACTAAAACGTATACAGGCCTTGCCAAGAGCTAACATATAAACCATCAAGAAACTAAAATGCAGAGTATATGACATTGTCGAAACTAGAAAAATTGTAAACATAATTTGGTATAACGAAAAAGAAAAAGAAAGTACCTCATAACCAGACTTTGCAAAGCCCATTTGTCGTCAATGAAGTGAGTTGTAACTACCATGAATACTTTCTTTTGGTTGCTTGAATTCCAAATCAGTAGTTAATGCTATTCTTCCTGGGCTTTTCTAACAACACCATAGTTTTGGATTTTTCTTGATCAAAATATCATTTTTATGGTGTTTCGTGAAGGAACCTTAGATAAGGTTGAAGACCACAATAATATTTTCCATGTTGTCAAAGGCGACGCCTAGGCGGTCTAGGCGTGCATGTTGGAGAGGGCTCGCCTCAACCTGGGAAAAAATTTCCTGGGTGAGGCGATGCTTGCCTAGGCGCCCGCCTAGGGTTCACCAGAGGAAATAAGACGGTTTAGTCGGGTGTTCTTCAGTTTTTTTCTTCTGCTGCTCATAATTACCTATGATTGTTGTTGTTTTGTTCTTTTTCATCTTCTTCTTCTTTGTAATTTCTGCTAGTCCTGCTTCTGTTTCTTCTGTGTTCTTTTCCTGATGCACTCTCTAGTTCTTCATTTTCTTTTTTTTTTTGCTTGCTGCACTCTAGTTCTTCATCTTGTTGATTTCTTTTGCTTTTTGATTTCTTCTTGTAGTTATGCTGTTTCTTCCTCTAATTTTGCTGTAGTCTGCCGCTTCTGTTTTTTTAACTTGCGGTTTTTTGAAGACCGATTGCAGGTTTTTTTTGTGTGTGCAAAAGTAGTCGAATCCTGGACTGGTGTCTAGACGAGGCGGGTGGGTTGTCGCCTCTCCTCTTCTAGTGCCTAGTACAACATAAATATTTTCTAAATCTAAAATGCTCTACAATAGAAAGGGTACTCATGTAAGCCAATTATACTCGCAAGATCATACTTTGATGTCTTATAATCAAAATGGTAATTACCAATTGTCACTGTTACTTTGCCAACATAAGTTGTTTTATGTCACTACGAGTTTTACAAGTTTTAATGTGATCAAGCAAATGTTTTGTCCATTTTTTACTTTCCCCTCCAAGTTTATTAGCACAATGAATACACTCGACCTTTTGCATACCTTTATCTTTGATCGGTTTAAAATGATGCCAAGCTTTAGATCTATACCTTCTTTTGCCTCCAGTTTTAATAACCATATATTCAGTAGAATCGACATGATTTGAGTCATATGGATTAATTGGAGGATGGTTGCTACCACCTGCCGATTGTGTAGCTGTTGGTGTTGGAGAGCTCTCGGCATTAGTACATTCCATTGCCATATTAAGACCCCTAAAAAATGAAACAAAATGGTTTTACTAAAACAGTAGCAAATTTCAGGGAAAAAACAAGAAGTAACATTTGGCAGGTAACAGAGGAAGATCATATGTAATTTCATCTTATTGACGAGGTTGATCCTTCTTTCTCTTTAGGCTTCAGAGCCATATACTGGGAGTTTTACATATATACTTTGTATTGATGAACAATTGTTTATAAGAGTGAATTAATTCTTTGTATAAAGAGAAGAACAATGAATCAATAACAATGAATTAATAAAGAGAAGAACAATGAATTCCGTGCATGTTAATGACAGCGAATTAATTTTTTGTATAAAGAGGAACAATCGAAGAAAAGTAAACAACTTCCAAATTCAATAGTACTCTATATCCAAATTCATTTATTTTCCTTTTTTCTTCTGATCTTGATACAGACAAGACTTCAGTCTTCAGGAATAGGACCTGATTAGCATAGAAAGGTTGTGTTTCTTCCTTCTGTCATAAAACTTCGAGTACCAAAGATCTTACCTAAGGACAATTTTAGTCATCAGTCAATTAACACCTAGATTAACAAGCGAAGATTCCATGACTAATTTTCGTAAAACTCCTTTGACACATTCTTACATGTGTTCTTTGAACACTCCTGTAGTGACATAAACACAAAGTGGCTAGTTAATATGTCAAGTTCTAGCATAAAATTTTTTTTATACAACATTGATGATATCAAAAACATGTTAGAACTGTGTAGTGTAACAATGTCATCAAATGTCTTCCAACTGCTTGGCATGATAATGGCATTTATTGTAGCACGGTCAAGGAGAAATGTAAGGATAGAGTACTCTAATCCCCTCTTTGATTCCAGGACTGGATGATAGGACCAAATCAAAATTTAAAAACTTCAAATAGGCTCTGTCTCACTCAGGTTTGATACAATTCGTCAAAGTATCTGCTATCTAAAGATCCTAAACACAAACCAAAAGTTTTGGATCTTCAGAATAACTCCTCCAATGGCAAATGTAAACATGTTAATTCTTCTACTAGTACACATCCAAGATGATTCAACGATACAACTGCAAATTCCTTTGTTGAAAACATCCGATTGTAAACCTAATTGAAAATTTTCCATTACCGAAATTTAGAAGTAAACTTCAAAACCATTATAGAAAGGAAAAAATACGCATAAGAAAAAAACAGAGGAGACTCAGAGAGGGAGATAGAGAGAGAGAGGTAGAGGGGAGAGAGAGAAGTGTGTGGGCATGTGGCGAGAACGACGATAACCGGTGGTGACGAAGACCGATGCAGAAGACCGCAAACTCGCAGCGGGAGAGGACAAGGGAGCCGATGCAGAAGTCATCGGCTCTCTCGAAGAGCCACCGGCGAGGAAGAAATCCAAAAATATTGCGGCTGTGAATTGAAAAATGCAAGATAACTCTAATTTTTTATATATGGACTATGGAGTGTCAAACTTGTACTTTCTTATATTTAGACTATCGGGTTAGAGATTTACCGGGGCAGGGAGTACTATACCCATACCCGGCCCCGAACCTGACCGGAAATATTTTTAATCTCCACCCCCATCCCCGTTTTTAAGTCCCCAAATCCGCCCCCGTCGGAAAAAAAAAAAACCGGGTCCATGTCGGGTTTGGGAGAAATTGCCATCTCTAAGTTGGGTGTCACGGTGTGTCATGTCCATGAAAAGGGTAGATATATTGATTATCTTCATTTTGTATGTATGTATTTAAACTCGATAAGTTTGAGAGCGAGTATATTAGCTTGCTATATCAAATGAGGAAATGTGGTGGTTCTTCAATATTTCTTTATCTGACTAGTTTCAGTTTTTATGGAATAAGATTTTGAAGTAATGAACTAACTTTTATGGAATATGATTTCCATGTTGTATTCTATTTTTAATTTCTTTGTTATATAACCACATGCTATAATAGGGCTCCATAGCATTGAGGGCGTGAAGGATGCTATATTGCTACTTAGGTCGGGTGTTGCCATGTGTCATGTCCATGTTAAAAGGTAGATATATTGATTATCTTCACTTTGCATGTATTGCTTTGAAGTCGATAAGTTAGAGAGCAAGTAACTTTAGCTTGCTATATTGAATGAGGAAATGTGGTGGTTTCTTCAAAATTTACGTCTCTGACTAGCTTCAGTTCTTCTCCAACCTTGAAGTATTAAAATAACTTTTGTGGAATATGATTTCTATATTTTATTCTAATGACAAGGCGTGAAATTTAAATTACAAGAATATTATAGTCTAATATTCTCAGTGTTACTATTATTTGCTTTAAACTACATTTAAAGACTTCTTTGCTTGCTAATCATATCAGATACTTATTCATGTGCCTCTTTCAAACTTACTGGCGGCTTTTTATCTCAGGTACTTCCGGCTTGATCCATTGCCTGGACGCAAGTAAGTTTTCTTGTTAGTCTATATTGCAGTAAGGGAATTGTATCCCCAAGTAGTGTAGAAAGACCTCAAATGCGTGGGCAGAATACTGCTAAGTAATAGAATACATGAAGCATGCATTCTTGCATATATCTTAATTTGACCAGGTGAATTTGCCACCAACAGTGCACTGGTACCATCCCAACCCGGAGAAAAAACAGTTAATTATCCAACTCGTCCAGTTGACACCACTGCAGATTTTGAAGGCACAACTAGCATACAGCCTCCTCAACAGGTACTTTAAACTCAAATGTTGAATTCTATATTGTTTTTTACTATAGTGAAAAAGCAGTTTCATATCTTCCTATTGATAATATGACATTAATGTTCACTAGTACATATTTTGCTTAAATTGTTTCCGATATGAAGTTATATTATGAACACATGTGGTGGTTTGTCTTGAGCTGTCTAGGAATCTAAAATATATCTGAATCTGCACTGTGATATTCTCTACAAACTCGCTAATGTCTTCACATCTTTAAAGCAGACACTCCACACAATGGTTCCAGTTTTTCTTGTGCATTCTTATGGTTACTGTAATATTACCAAAAGGTGATGTGAGACCATCTACAAGTATTCTACATTACAAGAGGTATGCCTGCGGAGGTTAGGTCCTGGTACCCCAAGATTTGGTCCTAGGCATGCCACAATAGCGCCTTTGGTGAATCTTAGACATCTGTCCCAGTCGGTCCATGGTCTTGGTCTGGTCTTGAATGTCAGATTGACTATGTCAATGAGTTGGGCCTTCAAACTGTGGGCTTTTGACCTTGTCCCTATGTTAGTGAGTTGTAATCAAATTTGGGTTATTGTAAACTGGGTAGGTTATAGATCCAATCCAATATCTTCATTCATAGAACACTTGACATGATGCCCTTAGATTCCCAGTTACTGTCTGCAAATGCTTTAAGTTCCAATCAAATTTTGGTGGTAGGAACAAAGTTCCAAAAGCTGGATGAAAGAGCGACGATTGGTGGTTGATTTTGGGCAGGGAGGGGATGTGATGATGAGAGAGAGGCTGAGGGCAGTGGAGTGTTCACCACTGTTAACAAAATAAGCTGCTTAGGTGCCCACAAGGCCCATTTTGCATCTCTGCTAGCATCCTGGCTGCTTAATGAGTGTCCAAGTTTCATCATACTTACCAATTGTTAGTGTATAGTGCAACCTTAGACCAGTGAGCATGTACAGTATTTAGTCATCTGTTACCTTATTTTGTTTATTTTTGTCGACACCTTGCTGTGGGTATACTGAAATAGGTGGAGAAACTTGAAGTATTATGGGTTTAGTTTTATTACGCCATCACACTTTATACTTCCCCAATTCAAATACAAGAAAAGAAGAGAGTCGACTGCCTGTCAGGCTACTGCCGCTGGATGCCCCATTCTCATGTTTTCTTTCCTTTTCCTTCTCTGTTTTTTTTTTTCCTTCTCTTTTTCCTCTTCTTATTTCCTTAAACAATGGAAACAAAGCCTCTGCCAGTTGTCTGCTGCTTCCTTTTCCTTATTCCTTTATTTTTTCCTCCTTTCTAGTGTTTTATTCTTTTCCTGTCCAGTTCTGTCCAAGGACCTAAATCAATCTGTCAAAGTATTATCTAGGAAAGGAGAAAAAAGTCTGAAAGACATTTGATGTATCGTGACTTGTTAGTTTTGTATTAGGTGGTAAGTGGAGATCATGAAAACCCAAGTCAATCTGCATGTTCGTCTGTTGTCTGCATTTAGTCTTTACTCTTTGCCCTTATGTTAGCATAGTATTGAATCATGTTATGCCATTACCTCTTACTTTGATCCGGTCTTTATGTTTTGGTTTAAGTCTTGATTAGTTACTAAGATGTCTTTGTTGTTTTATATTTTGGCCAACTGATTTTCTGTAAACTTTTACGCGGTTTGGTAATATATAGATGTTCTACATATCGAGTTCTTATTGTTTAGTATTTGATGTATTTAGGTGGTTCTGTTAACTTAGTAAAGGAATATTTCTCTTGCTCTTACTAATCTTTATTAGAATTGTAGTATGATTGGATTATAATCTCTTATATTGCACAAGTTTTCACAATTTTGAATCCCTTGGGTAATGTTTCAATCTGACAAAATGTTCTGGCCAATTTGAACTTCTGTTTGCTTCGAAACATTGGTCATGTCCAATGTTGGGCTTGATACATGGAGCATCAACACCTGTGAAGGACTAGTGATGGATTGGGGTTAGAGGATGATGGGACTTTTATGAAGCAGCTGTGGAAGAGAAGTGGAGAATATAGTTTGGGAGGAGAGAGAACTGAGACTAGTAGACTTAGACTGAAAAAGCTTACTATTTGGGTATGTTAGAAGTAGAATTCTATTGTTAGTTATCACTTATTAGGTCAAGAGATTGGCGTCGGTCTGGTCATGTCAGAAATTACCATGTGCAAGGCCAATAGCAGTTGACTGGGTTTCAGGATCTTGTCCTATCTTTACTTAATGGTTAGACCTAAAAACCTGGAACTTACCCACTTATGTTGGTTTAGGATTGTATCTTGGTGAAATTTGTTTCTGGATCAAGGTTCAAGTATCAGCCAATGCAAAACTAGTGAAACTAACCAATTCAAAACTTACCAAACCTCCGAAACCTCTCGATACTGTCTAAACTAATACAAATAAGACGGATCCGAGACCAATACCAGAACCTTTGTTTGGATTTCAGACCTAGGTCATAAATGCAAACCCTATCAAGAGATATCAACTATGCTAGGGAAACAGACGATTGATTCATGAGATATCCTGTGAGTGCATGATTTGGATGGGTATAGGTCTGTTAGAGTTCTTAGAGCTAGTGCAGTTATTTCTGTTTGCTTTGAAACTTTGGTTATGACCAATGTTGGGCTTGATACATGGAGCATCAACACCTGTGAAGGACTAGTGATGGATAGTTGTGGGTTAGAGGATGATGGGACTTTTATGAAGCAGGAGTGGAAGAGAAGTGAAGAATATAGTTTGAGGAGAGAGAACTGAGACTAGTAGACTTAAACTGAAAAGATTACTATTTGGGTATGTTAGAAGTAGAATTCTATTGTTAGGTATCACTTATTAGGTCAAGAGATTGGCATCGGTCTGGTCATGTCAGAAATTACCGTGTGCAAGGCCAATAGTAGTTGACTGGGTTTCAGGATCTTGTCCTATCTTTACTTAATGGTTAGACCCTAAAAACCTGGAACTTATCCACTTATGTTGGTTTAGGATTGTATCTTGGTGAAATTTGTTTTCGGATCAAGGTTCAAGTATCAGCCAATGCGAAACTAGTGGAACTAACCAATTCAAAACTTTCCAAACCTCCGAAATATCTCGATACTGTCTGAACTAATACAAATAAGACGGATCCGAGACCAATACCAAAGCCAAGTTTTGAACCTTTGTTTGGATTTCGGACCTAGGTCATAAATGCTAACCCTATCAAGAGATATCAACTATGCGGGAAACAGTCGATTGATTCATGAGATATCCTGTGAGTGCATGATTTGGATGGGTTTAGGTCTGTTAGAGTTCTTAGAGCTAGTGCAGTTACTTTAGTCCCATATAATATATACTTGTAAGAGGAAGGTATATATATATATATAACCTTTTACAAGTATATATTATATGGGACTAAAGTAACTGCACTAGCTCTAAGAACTCTAACAGTTTATATATATATTTTTTGGAATAAGGGTAAATTTTATTCCTCGCACATCGCGGTAAAGGTAGTACAATACACTATTTTCACAACTCCCTCCCCAGTTAAGGGGCCATTACAGTTACATCGAATTCTATATTATGAAGAATTCCTACTGGCGGAGTAACCAGTCCCTCAAAGATACGCCTGTTGCGCTCCCTCCAGACATGCAAGACAGAAGCTGCAAGTCTAACTCTAGCCATCTTGGCCCAACCAGGATCCAAGCCTCGGCGGTCGCTGATCCAGCTGAGGATCCCCCGGATATCTCTAGCACTACCAACTCCACCCATCGATCGTGTACACTGTTCTTCCCAGATGTGCCAAGTCAACGGACACTCAAAGAAGAGGTGGCCCATAGATTCCGCTTCGCCCATACAAAGTACACACTTCGGGTCGGGAATCTGCATCCCAAACCTGATAAGTCTGTCCCGCGTCATCAATCTGCCCAGAAGGAGTCTGTATGAACAGAGTTGCATTTTGCGGGCAATCCCCTTCGCCCAGATGAAGTCATACTCCGCAATCCTGTCATGAGGAGGCCGAACCAGAGTATAGCAACTTTTAAAACTGAATGTCCCGGACCCTCCAACCGAACCAGGAGCAACCCAACTCCAGGAGTCCGCAGGCTGGCTAGTATCGATAGGTATCCGACGGATTGCCTCTCCAAACTGAGCCGTGAAAGGGTACTCCTCGGGACTCCAGCTTCCATCCCTGATGATCCGACTGCATTTTACCCCCCGGCTCGCCTCTCTGTCCTACTGAGAATCCAAGATCTCCAGAAGGGAGCCATTTTCCATCCACGGGTCCAGCCATAGATCAGTATTCGCACCGTTCTTCATAATCCTGCAAATAGCGGGCTGTAGAACCGGTCTGCACCTAAGGATAGCCTTAAATGAGACCGAAAAATTGTTATCAATCCTGCATTGCCAAAAATTCATCCGCCGCACATATCTGCTAGCCAGCCACTCTGCCTAAAGGGAACCTCCCGTGATAAACCGCCACGCCATCCGCACCCCAGATGCCTCCCTAACCACCCGAAGAGGCCGCAACCCCACTCCTCCTTCCTCCCGGGGCCGGCAGAGTTGTTCCCAGGCAATCGCATGCATACCTCCTCTCCAGATGAAATTAGCACAAATGGACTCCACCTTCCTTATGGTAGCTACCGGAATCTGAATCGACTGCAACCAGAACATAGCGATGCCAGAGATAACAGACCTCACCAGCTCAATACGACCACCAAAAGACAGTCCAGCTGCCTGCCAGCCTTCTACTCTCCTTTGGGCAAAGTCCACCAGGCTGAGACAATCCTGGTCCCTGGCATAATTGACCGTCAGCGGAACCCCCAGATACTTCACCGGTAACTCTCCTTTCTCCACTCCCAGAGCAAGGGCCCGTTCCTCCTTGAGGGTGCACTGAGAGCTGAAATAGACCCTGCTCTTCTCCCTATTCAGCTGCAGACCGGACAGCCGCCCAAACTCCTCCATAATATCTGAAAGCGCCCTCATCCCCCTCATAGATGGATGCAGAAATACCAAGAGGTCGTCAGCATATATCAAGTGGGACACCACCCGGCTTGACCTGCCTGAAAAGAGGAACAAGCTTCCTACTATGCACCGTCAGGTCCATCAAACAAGTGAAGTACTCCATCACCAAGGTGAACAAGTACGGAGAGAGAGGATCCCCCTGCCGTAGTCCCCTATTACTCGAGAAGTAACCATATGGAGTACCCTGTATGAGGATCGAAAAAGTGGGAGAGCATATGCACTCCCTCACCCTTGCCACCCATCTCTCATCAAACCCCATAGCAAGCATAAGATGACACAGGAAGTCCCTGTTGACCGTGTCATAGGCTTTCCGCAAATCCAGCTTCACACAAGCCTTCATCCCCTCCGGCTTGTTGAAATCTCTCACCATCTCATGAGCAAGGAGGCTATGCTCAGCAATCGAGCGCCCCTTGATGAAAGTCGCTTGATTCCGAGACACCAAACCCTGCATAATCCCCTCCATACGCCGACACATGAGGTGAGTAATTATCTTGTAGAGATAATTACAACACGTAATAGGCCTGAAGTCGGCGAGGGAGGTCGCACCCTCCTTCTTCGGAACCAAGGTCAAGAATGTGTGATTCAGCTCCTTCAACAACTTCCCTTCCATGAAGAACTCCTGCACCGCCTCCAGGACTGAGAACTTAATCTCACCCCAGTGACGCCTAAAAAAGCCGCAGGAGAAGCCGTCCGGACCTGGAGCCTTATTAGGGTCTGCCTGCATCACAATAGCCTCCACCTCCTCCAATCTCACTGGTGCTAGCAGTAAACTATTCCCATGTTGCGTCACCAGCCGCTTCGTGACAAGCACTGGGAACGTGATGGGATAATCTGACTGCTGGTATAAGTCCGAGTAGAACCTGACTGCCTCCTCCTGGATCTCCACTGGGTCTCCAACAGGCCTGCCCTCGCCATTAAGCAGCCTGGGGATGCTGTTCCGGTGTTGTCTGGCCCGGATCACATCATAGAAGAACTTGGTACAGCGATCACCATCCTTGAGCCAAGAACACTTGGCCCTCTGGGCCGCACTAATCTCCTGCTGAAGTCTAATGGTGTTGACCTCCGCAATCAGGTCCCTCTCCCTAGTCGCCAACTCTCCGCTCAGCATGTCAGACTGCAGAGCCTCCTGGACCTCTCGAAGCTCGGCCTCCTTTTCCTCCAGGGAAGACCGCGGCATCTTCTTCACCCAATCCCGGATAGCTCTCTTGACCTGTTTGAGTTTGTGAACCATGCGGAACTGAGCCGTGCCCTCCCTAGTATGCTGCAGCCCTCCCATAACAACCTCCTCGTATCCCGCAGAAAGGTACCAGCCATTGTTGTACCGGAATGGCCGAGACTTCCAAGGGGGCCTCTCAGAGAGACCTACCCGGATAGGAGAGTGATCGCTGGTTCCCGCCGCTAGCCCCTTCGCCCTGGAATTCGGAAAGTAGCGAAACCATTCGCTATTTCCCAAGGCCCGATCAAGCTGACAGGCGATCCTGTTATGAACCGCCTTATTGTGCCAGGTCCAGATGTGTCCATCCCTCTCCAGACCCCTCAGCCCAGACAAGAGGAGACACCTCTGGAAGTCGTATAGGATCGGATCCGGCACCGGACGGCCTCCCACCTTCTCATGCCGATGAAGCATGGCATTGAAGTCTCCCATAAGCAGCAGGGGGAGATGCAGGAGCTCCGCCATCCGTCCTACGCGAACAATATCCTCCCACAAGGTATCACGCCGCCGCCTGTCGTTGTGTCCATAGACTGCGCCAAGGATGAAGCGGAATCCTCCTTTGTTTATAAAGGAGATGCCAATAAGCTGCTCCGACATCAGCACCTGATCCCCCTCCCAACTATCTCTGTTCCACCGAACCCAGATTCTCGCCATATCGCAGAGATCCAGGTTGTGAGCTTGCCCCCAGTTCTCCGGAGTCCTGCGAGATAGCATAGTCTCCCCTCTAATCATCGTCTCAAGCAGAATAGAAATGTCACACTTCTCCCTCTTCAGAACACTACTAATCTCCCTCCATCTCCCAATGGAACACCCTCCACGAATGTTTCAGGCAAGGACCGACATTAATTAATTAATGTGGGGTCCCCCTGAACGCCATCCAGACTGACACCCGAGGGAAGTGTCCCGTCCGTCAAATCTATATCCTCCCCCATCTCCGTCCCCGAGGAGGGAGCGAGATGTGCCTGAATCCTGGAAAGGGCCAAGGTCCAATCTGGATTTGCCTCGGTCTGATCATCTAGTCCCCCTGGCCGGAGCTCATCTTCCCATGGGGACGGGGCATGTCTTTTCCTGCTATAGACCTTTGCCACCATAGAAGTTTCCATCACATCATGTCTGCTGACCAGAGAACTCATACCCCTGGTCACCATCATCCTCTGGGCCCTGAACGGGACCAACGCGCCCTGGGAACCCTCCTGTCTCGGCTGGGTGTCAGTCTCTGACCTCCTGGCCACCTCCATCAAGGAGTCCTCCTCCGTTAGCCTGACTGTCGCCGCCACTCTGGTAATGGGACTGGGAGTCACCTCTGGCTTAGCTACCTCCATCTGCGCATCCGAGGGCCTAGCTGTCTCCGTCCCTCTCGTCAGGTAAGCACTAGAAGAGTGCCCAAAGCACGCACAAAGGGAGCACATTGGGGGGACCCAATCATACTCCACGGCCTGCGTCAGGACCTCCCCGGTCGCCACCTGATACTCGAGCATACTCGGAAGCTCCGTCCCAGCCTTAATCTCCACAAATACCGTGGCGTACATCAGCCTGGTACGGAAAGCCGTAGCCTCATCCGCCTTGATCGGCTTACCGACCAAGCTAGCTAATCTCATAAGCAGCGGGATACTCCAGTATTTCACCGGAAACTCAGGAAAGCGAATCCAAACGGGAATCGCATTCAACACTTCTCACACCTCAACTCCGGTGTCCACTCCTTCAGGATAATGAGCCGCCCATCAAAGGACCAGGGCCCTCCTTGAATGATCCTGGACACATCCTCCTCCAAGCCGAATTTCATAAAATAAAATCCATTCTCACGGGAGAAGATCTCCATGCTTCCCTTGGGCCGCCATACCCTCTCTGCATAGCCCCGTATCTGTCCATAGAACGGTTTACTTCCCAACACATACATCACCAATGTATTTTTCCAGAAGTCTGTAACCTCCGCTATCTCCTCTGCTGGAAAGTATGCGCGGAGGCCTCCTCCTACCTGCATCGGTGGCACATACTCCATCGAGACTGGACTCTTATTCACACCCGGCATACAAACATCCTTCCAAGATTTGGGACGAGGCCCGACGGTGGCCGTCCGGGAAGAGGCAGCCGGAGGCTTCTTGTCACGCCCCGACCCGGAATCACCCGAATCATCGTCCTCGCAGGGGGCGTGATGCCGCACGAGCCTGGAGTTGCGCTCGTGCAAGGCAAGATGACAAGTTCTCAATGGTTATCTTTTGATTCGATATTAACAACGAATGGAAACAGAGTATACGAAACAATTCTCTTTATTGATATCTGAAACTGAGATTACAATGGCTTTCGATAGCCTAACAATATATGCCAGATTGGCTACAACACTCAGGTTCTCTCTTGCCCACAAAGGATTTCACCGTTCCATACATCATGCCTTCTATATCTCGGCCGCATCAATCCAGCTGCGTAGTCCGAGCGTCAAGGCGATAGCACGCTTCAATGCGCTTCGGCATTCCAAGCCTTAACACGTTCAAGCAACGCTTCGCCGCGAGCAATCCATTCCCTGCACCCTGCATGAAGCTGGTGGGGGATCAGTACGTTCGTCCTCGCATGTACTGAAGCAAAGATCATCTTTCCAAACCGACATTTTAATCTTTACGTTGAATCATGCAACTTAGCTTATGATCTTGCTATGTTCTCCTTAGGGTCAATTTCATGGCAACTTTGAAAGCGTAAAGCATTTATCATAGCAACATGTTATCGAATTGAATAGGCAAACAAACAAGCAATCTCGTGTTTGATTCGTGGCGCGACTTACCAAGTCGACGCACTCGCCCTTGTACCGACGCAAGGTGAATACGCCGTAATCCTTCCCTGTCATGTTATTGTGCATCTCTAAGCAGGATCTCTATGCGGGACGCATATGCGCCTACACTTTCAATCCATCGTTCCTTAACTATATGAGGGCCGTTGGCGTATCCGCGCCGGAATGGACTAAAGGAGTTCCTTTTTTTTCTCTCCTTCTTTTCTCTCTATTTGGTTGGGCTGCCGGGCGTTTCACGGGTTGGGTCACATCCCAAACAACCGAAACGTTTCCGCTACATGCCATCATTTGCGGCTTCTCCCATCTTGTTTAAGGATGTGCGCCTACAAAGATTATCCATCCCTCCGCGGCCAAATCGGTTCCCGGGACCTCCGGCATTTAACCGTTTGGGGGGATACTCGTGCACGAGTTATCATCACATTAATCTCGAGCCCATTCCAATCGACCATGCAACACCCTATCATTCAACAGTTAAATTCAAACAACCAAACATAGTCTTGAGTCCGAGACTCAGACTTGTCGTCTCGCATTTCTTCCATTTAGCTTTCTATGTTCTTTCGTTTCGCACTTCGTTTCGATGATTCAATGGCATCGTGCCTCAACTCAATGCTCGTCAACCGAACGACCCGAAGGTCTCGAACACCTTTCGAGGCAACATGTCATATCCGACAGTTCCGCCACATTCATACCGCAACTGTATTCTCTCGTAACGAAGCCATCTTTTATTATCCCGTGCACGTAGGCACGTTCCGACCATATCCCCATGTTCTATAACTTAGCATTCAATGTTCGGGCTTGCGCGTTAGGGCGTTCGCCTATTGTCCTTCAATGTTCTAGCCGTCTAACTCGTGCATCAAAGGCACGGTATGGTTCGTGCACTGAGGCACTCGCCGATTACAGTTATCCCATGTTCTTACGGCTTGCGCACCGAGGCGCTCGCCTTAGCGATATCCAATGTCCCATAGCGACTCGTGCATATTGATGCACGTTTCATTTCAATTGTTCTAACTTAGTGTTCGACTCACACTATGATTTTATCTCCGATCGGCCACGCCCGTGGCGTCGATAGGTTAACTTTAGCATACAATGATATATTTGACTTATCGAATGAAGGAGTAAAAAGAAGTCAATCCTCCCACTTGAGTCGATAGGCCTTTGTCGTTTCGTCGAGCCGATGCGGCTCGATTTCATAACTTTGTTGCACGGCCACTCTCCTGACTTAGCCATTCGAGCACTTCGTGCTTCATTGAGTTATACGTCCGATTTGCCTTAGCGTGCCCAAGTCTTGGCCCGTCGCAAGGCGACGATTTGATTTCGCGGACCCCTTACTAAATATTGCAAAAGATCGACCTCTAATATTTTCCCGTCAAAGTATAACCTGCACACGAAACCAACTAAAGTCAAGACTTGCATCGATTTGGACTTGCGCCTTGGTCGATTCGATTTCTTAGAATCTTCGAGCCGATTTAACGCACTCATCCTTTGGGGCAACGCGGCGCTTCGCATCGATTTAACTCGATGCATTCTTTCGGGACAAGGCAACTCTTCGCATCAACTTAGTTTGATGCATTGCTCGGGACAACTTAGCTCTCGTATCGTTTTGCATCGATACATTTCCTTTTCGTCAACGGGACTCGTTGAGTCAACGCTTCAGCGTAATGCGCCGTACGGAGCGGGGCATTACAGAATATACCACTCAAAACAAGGTTCGTCCTCGAACCAAAACCAACACTCCGACTAAGTGTTTTATAGATCGTTTCACGATCTCGTCCCACCAATGTTGTTCAGTTTCTCACTATCTCGCAAGCTTTTCATCAACATTTTAAAGGTCATCCCTGCAGCTCGATTTGAATTTTGTATACAACTCGATTTGGATTTGTATCTATATTCAAGGCGTCCCGAAGATATATGTATTTCGACCAAGCCCAGTCGTAGCAAATTAGAACAAAGCTGACAGGTAAATTTTAATCCTATGCTTGCCATCTCGTACTCTCGATCGGACTTATCCTTAGCAACCGTTCTCGAAATTTCATCGCATACGTATATTCGATACATACGTGATTCATTCAATAAAGTCACTGCACGCGACGCGATTCTAAATCGTCTTTCTCGTTTCGTATGTTTCATTGGGACTATCAATTCTATGCATTGCGTCAAGCCGTCGCACATCCAATCACAACGAGTCTCCGCAACGCCTTGCGTTCGAAGTCGCTATCCAACTATTTTCGAAGTCTGGCTATGCACTTATCTCGATACGATTTCCTTCGTTGACTTGCAAATGCATCAACATTCAAGGCTACGCCCGCTAGGTTACTTACATAGTCCCCGTGCTTAAATTCTTCCGACGCAAGTTTAAATTGACATTGCACAAAGGCCACAATCTATCCGACATGAAAGTTTACAACAAGGCGACAGTGCTCAAGGCAACGATCGCCTTAGCACGAAGGTCTTTACGACGCGTCTTACGTTCAATTTCCTAACGAGTAGGAATTCGATAGCCAAATTTCCAACTTATCCATCTCGCAACATCGAATGTAAATTTCGATTCACGCAAGCTCAATTGCAAGGTGAATTCGAATCTAACGACATGACTCGTAAGTCATTCCCTTATCATTCCCTCTCGTGCATAGCACGTTTCTCGCAATCGCCTATCCGAATCACCAAGTCCGTTGGTGAATTCTAGTTCGACCATCGACCAACATAACCATTCAAGTATTCATCCGACGAATACTCAAAATCTAACTTATCATTCTCAATCGAAAGTTGTTCCAACAATTTTCGATCGCCTTGACTTATCGTCAACATGCACCGTGTTATATTTGTTATCGGTGCAATCTCATATGCGATATCGCATGGGTCATCTTACGGTCTGCAGCATTCAATTTGATTTGGCGGTCAAGTCTTCTAGGGTCAGCTGCCCCGAAGCTACGCTCGATAATTGTGGATCATCACCGAAGGACAGTTTAATACGAACCATGCTATATCTTATTTCGGAGCCAAATCACGTTCCGACGATTCTATGCGTCTATCCAATCTCGGACAAAACCATTTCTATCGGCACAACTGATGCGCAACTATCCTCCGAGTCAAGTCATGCACTGCCGTCGATGATTCCGCAATTTACGAAACATCTACTCGCATCAAGTTCGAGTCTATCTTATTCGCGGGTCGACACACGAGATGCTATACGCATCGAGCAATCGTCGATGACTTATAGTCTCGTCTTGATTAATCACAAAATTTACGATCAACCAAATTCGTTCATTCTCGTATCGTTACTTACAAAATTTTGATAGCGCAAGGCGCATTCCGTTTTGTATTCTCACATCGTGCTTACGTTTCCTTACGTATCGATCTCGATACGCCGTATCCATTTCGATAACGTAAGGGTCAACTTTGAATCTATTTCAACGTTAACTTAACTCGCATCGCATACATCCAAGTTCGCAACAAACTTTTCCATACGTATCGAATCATTTTCCGATTCACCGCATCCCGCTATCCTTTGATCGCGTAACCGAGTTACCGATTATCCAACATCGTGCCCTCGAGTTATACGATCTCGCCCTCTAAGTTTCGCGTGTTTTTCAGTCGTACTCAAATGAGTTTTTGCCGTAACGTAACCAACTATTTCTTAGGCACGATTTCTCACGTCAACCAACTTCCTTACCGGAGTCGCACATCGTGCGATTCAATTTCAATGTTTGCATCGCCTAACATTTCTATCGAGATCGCAAGTCGTAAGATTCGATTCGTCTCGCCCAACGTTTCTACTGAGATCGCAAGTCGTGCGACTCATTTGTAAGCTCGAGTATTCCTTTCCCGTCGATCCGATTATTGCGTCAAGGCATAATCGTTTTGCTAGTCTCGGTCGTCCGACCGACTTATCATTCTCGTCCGACGTATCGTTCGTTGATACGAGTCTCGCCTTATCGTCCCAACCGAATTTCGAAGAACACTTGCATCAACATACCGTCATACAAATTTTCAATCGAGTCTCGGTACTCCCCCGTCCGTTGCGGACAAACTTTCCGCAATTCTCACAAAGCGTCGATACAATTTATCGCACAAGTGCTATACCATATACCACTCGAAATCGAGTCATTCATCGCCTACGTGGTATGGCATATACCACTCGGAATTCAAGTCATTTCCCTCGCGTTATACTTAGTATAGGCCAACGTTCTCTTCCGACTTACGATTTCCGCAGTGATCGTGCTTGATCACAACCGTAACTTTGATTCTATCAAAAATCCGACACGATTCGGTCAATGTTCTCGTTTGCCAACATAAGTTTGGTGTGCAACCGAACGATTCGTTCTATCGATTTACGATTTCAATTCTTTCCTTACGTTGCATCTCGTGCAACAATTTATTTAGACACGCGTTGCACCCCGTGCAACAAATTTCACTTCCGATACGCGTTGCACATCGTGCTATGATTCATTTCCGACAATTTCGTTTCACTTTGTACAACGATTCATTTCCAATTTCCTTTGCACTTCGTGCAACGGTTAATTTGATATGCGTTGCACCACGTGCAATGATTTTCACTTTTCAATACGCGTTGCACATCGTGCAACGATCATTTCCGATATTTACCGCATCTCGTGCAACGAATTACTCTCGACTTTCCAAGTCAATGCACAATCCGTTTAACACATTCGGTATTGGCTTATCACTTCTCACTTTCATTTTAACGCATATTCACATTAACTCGCTGCACTTCGTGCATTATTTTATTTCTCATTCAACATGTTACATTGCCACAGTATCTCAAATCGTATTCCACAATTTGTTGCGCTTGCAGCAACTAACATTTTTACGGCTCGTTTGCATTCAATGCAATATACCCTTCGCGACTTCC
Source organism: Iris pallida (assembly GCA_029216955.1). NCBI lineage: Eukaryota > Viridiplantae > Streptophyta > Magnoliopsida > Asparagales > Iridaceae > Iris > Iris pallida. The sequence continues at coordinate 3,298,861 of JANAVB010005598.1, read as the reverse complement.
TTAGCAAACATCATGAAATTTCCAAAACACATGCGGCAAAATTTTATGATTTGTATTAGACTTACTGTATGGAACATCCAGTGCGGCATCGAGTAGAGTCAAGAGTGATATCAAGTGGTGGTGGGCAACTTTTCGAACTGTAATGAAGCGAGCGTCCAGAGGAAATTGAGCCTAGAGCTCTGATACCAATTTGTCACGCCCCGACCCGGAATCACCCGAATCATCGTCCTCGCAGGGGGCGTGATGCCGCACGAGCCTGGAGTTGCGCTCGTGCAAGGCAAGATGACAAGTTCTCAATGGTTATCTTTTGATTCGATATTAACAACGAATGGAAACAGAGTATACGAAACAATTCTCTTTATTGATATCTGAAACTGAGATTACAATGGCTTTCGATAGCCTAACAATATATGCCAGATTGGCTACAACACTCAGGTTCTCTCTTGCCCACAAAGGATTTCACCGTTCCATACATCATGCCTTCTATATCTCGGCCGCATCAATCCAGCTGCGTAGTCCAAGCGTCAAGGCGATAGCACGCTTCAATGCGCTTCGGCATTCCAAGCCTTAACACGTTCAAGCAACGCTTCGCCGCGAGCAATCCATTCCCTGCACCCTGCATGAAGCTGGTGGGGGATCAGTACGTTCGTCCTCGCGTGTACTGAAGCAAAGATCATCTTTCCAAACCGACATTTTAATCTTTACGTTGAATCATGCAACTTAGCTTATGATCTTGCTATGTTCTCCTTAGGGTCAATTTCATGGCAACTTTGAAAGCGTAAAGCATTTATCATAGCAACATGTTATCGAATTGAATAGGCAAACAAACAAGCAATCTCGTGTTTGATTCGTGGCGCGACTTACCAAGTCGACGCACTCGCCCTTGTACCGACGCAAGGTGAATACGCCGTAATCCTTCCCTGTCATGTTATTGTGCATCTCTAAGCAGGATTTCTATGCGGGACGCATATGCGCCTACACTTTCAATCCATCGTTCCTTAACTATACGAGGGCCGTTGGCATATCCGCGCCGGAATGGACTAAAGGAGTTCCTTTCTTTTCTCTCCTTCTTTTCTCTCTATTTGGTTGGGCTGCCGGGCGTTTCACGGGTTGGGTCACATCCCAAACAACCGAAACGTTCCCGCTACATGCCATCATTTGCGGCTTCTCCCATCTTGTTTAAGGATGTGCGCCTACAAAGATTATCCATCCCTCCGCGGCCAAATCGGTTCCGGGGACCTCCGGCATTTAACCGTTTGGGGGGATACTCGTGCACGAGTTATCATCACATTAATCTCGAGCCCATTCCAATTGACCATGCAACGCCCTGTCATTCAACAGTTAAATTCAAACAACCAAACATAGTCTTGAGTCCGAGACTCAGACTTATCGTCTCGCATTTCTTCCATTTAGCTTTCTATGTTCTTTCGTTTCGCACTTCGTTTCGATGATTCAATGGCATCGTGCCTCAACTCAATGCTCGTCAACCGAACGACCCGAAGGTCTCGAACACCTTTCGAGGCAACATGTCATATCCGACAGTTCCGCCACATTCATACCGCAACTGTATTCTCTCGTAACGAAGCCATCTTTTATTATCCCGTGCACGTAGGCACGTTCCGACCATATCCCCATGTTCTATAACTTAGCATTCAATGTTCGGGCTTGCGCGCTAGGGCGTTCGCCTATTGTCCTTCAATGTTCTAGCCGTCTAACTCGTGCATCAAAGGCACGGTATGGTTCGTGCACTGAGGCACTCGCCGATTACAGTTATCCCATGTTCTTACGGCTTGCGCACCGAGGCGCTCGCCTTAGCGATATCCAATGTCCCATAGCGACTCGTGCATATTGATGCACGTTTCATTTCAATTGTTCTAACTTAGTGTTCGACTCACACTATGATTTTATCTCCGATCGGCCACGCCCGTGGCGTCGATAGGTTAACTTTAGCATACAATGATATATTTGACTTATCGAATGAAGGAGTAAAAAGAAGTCAATCCTCCCACCTTGAGTCGATAGGCCTTTGTCGTTTCGCCGAGCCGATGCGGCTCGATTTCATAACTTTGTTGCACGGCCACTCTCCTGACTTAGCCATTCGAGCACTTCGTGCTTCATTGAGTTATACGTCCGATTTGCCTTAGCGTGCCCAAGTCTTGGCCCGTCGCAAGGCGACGATTTGATTTCGCGGACCCCTTACTAAATATTGCAAAAGATCGACCTCTAATATTTTCCCGTCAAAGTATAACCTGCACACGAAACCAACTAAAGTCAAGACTTGCATCGATTTGGACTTGCGTCTTGGTCGATTCGATTTCTTAGAATCTTCGAGCCGATTTAACGCACTCATCCTTCGGGGCAACGCGGCGCTTCTCATCGATTTAACTCGATGCATTCTTTCGGGACAAGGCAACTCTTCGCATCAACTTAGTTTGATGCATTGCTCGGGACAACTTAGCTCTCGTATCGTTTTGCATCGATACATTTCCTTGCGTCAACGGGACTCGTTGAGTCAACGCTTCAGCGTAATGCGCCATGCGGAGCGGGACATTACACTTCTGACTCCCGGCATCGACAGCGATACCCTTTCCTTTCTCCGCCGCCGTCGCCTTCGGCCGCCATCCAGTTGCAGTACGCCCCGGTCCGCCTCCCTGTCGTCTCGTGCCACCTCTGCCAATGGTAGACATATTTCCGTTCCTCCCATGGCCCGTCCGACTCGTTACTTGATTTACAGTTCCTCTTCCCCCTCCCGGGCGCCGTCTCACCACCGTCGTCCAACCCTCGTCCGCTAACCGGCCATCCCGAGCCCCGGATCCCGATCCGATATATATATATATAATTTATGAATGTTATCCCAATGATCCCAATATAATTTTCTACATTTTATCAGATCTTACAGCATGGTTCATTTCTAGCTTTCCACCAAAATAAAAATCCTAGCCATCTATCCTAGTTTGAACCTAATCCTAATCATCCATTCCATCCATTATCCTTTTTATTTCCTAACCCTCAGATTTTTTAGCTCCCTCTCCACAAACTTGGCCTCCATCATCCCCTCAGCCAAAAGCCTATTCCTAAAATCCATTGTTTCCCAAACTCAATTGCCTAAATCCAAAAGATCCTCTTCCCCTCAATCTTCTCCGGAGGCATCTTCACTACTCGCAATCTCATTAAATTGTCCTATTTCTAAACTTTTTCTTCATTCCAAATTAAGTCAATCTCTCTCTCTCTCTCTCTCTCTCTCTCTCTCTCTCTCTCCATATCAGAAGCCACAAAACTCCTTTCTCCTTCATCTCATTAAACTTTTCCACATTATTTATTTCCTCCTCTGCCTTCACTCCCATCCATCTTCTACTCCTTAACTCTTCAAATGCCATCAACGAACCCAAAATACCTTTTTCCATTAGCAAACTTAACTTCACCTTCATCCTCTTCACCCATCTAAAAAACCCAAATAACGTCTTTTACCACCAAATCCAACTAAACTCGATTAATCAGTATCATCTTCCTTCATCTACCGCTACCCATAGCCTCAGCCACCACCACATACCTACAACTACCACGAGTCTTCGTATGTGACGTCACCGACCTTCTAACTTTTGACGTCGAGGGACGCTCTCGATGATTATGGTGTCGATGCAAGCTAGACCCAGTCACGTCTGTTGCCTCATCCTTGATCACCTGAACCTAGCCTAAATATAGCCCATCTTCCTCGACTTTGATCAATTCCGGCTCCTCTAATTGCACCACCGCTCTCACCCGTCACTTCGACGGGCTCTATGACTACTACTAGCCATCCTCGCAGTCTACGAAAGACAACCTTCTAACTTTTGATGTCGCCTCCAATGTTCTTCCAAATATAGCAACCCTTTGTCCCTAGAAGCGGCCCTCTCATATCATCTCTATCTCTGAGTAGTGTCCTAAATAGGAGAAGAGCTGGCTATGGTGACGAGGTAGATAGCGACAAATAGTAAACCAAAGTAGGAGAAGTCTCCAAAGTAGACGATTTCTCCAATAGCATAGACTAAGTTCAAGAGTCCATTAACCCAATCACAATTCTCAAAGTCCACACATAGAAAAAGAATCTCTAGAAGTCCCCCTCCTCTTAAGAATAGAAGAATAGAAGCACATAGAGGAGATAGACATAAAGGGAATAGGGAGTAGATTTAAAAGTACATAACAAAAGTAGAAACTCACAGAGAGGGTAGGGTTTGCTAAGAGAACCTTACACATTGGGCTTGTGGCGGCAATTCTGGATCTTCAGGACAAGGTGGCGATAGACGCGTGCACCAGCGGAGTGGCGTGACGTGGTGCGACAGTCACGAGGTTGGCGAGATGGCATTAGATCTGCAAGCGAACTTGTGCTCGAGTAGGTGCTACAACGGCGATGACTGGCGTAGTCAGTGCCGGGATTTGGCCGAGGAAAGAGGTGGTGATGTTGCGGGATCTCCGGGAGTGAAGTAGGGAAAGAAAATCGGGATGTGTGAGGAGTCATGCGAACAACAAATACGACATATCTGGTCAATGGTGGATGGCAGAGCGAGTGGCTGAAATTTTAGCAAAAGTGTCGGAAAAATGGAATGCGGGTGTCTAGGGAGATGATGACAATGATAGTGGGAAGTAGAAAACCTAGGGTTGGAGCTAGGTAGATGAACCTGGTTCTGATACCATATTTTTTTGGGGAAATATCCAACCTGATTTTTATTCGTTGATATGGAGGGTATATAAATATATATACAAGAGTTCCCTAGGCCATAAGCCATATTGGGCCATAGGCTCCACAGCTAGTATGCTAACACTCTCTCTTGAAGTCACTTCTCTCTTCTCATGAGTGATCTACTTCGATCTTCTACTATGTCTATTATCTACTATTGTTGTTGTTTAGCTCTAGTTGTATTTTTCTTTATCTAATTATGTAGCAATTTGGATATGTTTCATATGCTCTGCTCGAGGAGGACCAGGAGGAAAGGGGTGTGTGTGTGTTATAGTGTTAATAGGTGTATGCCAGTTACTTCAGTCCCACATTGGATAGATGAATATGAGGAAGGATCTCTCCTATATATATATATATATATATATATATATTCAGACACCTCAATGAAAGTAATCCTGACAACCTAATGTAGTTTTCTGCAAGGTGACAAGGCCAACGTAAGACTCAACCTTTAAAACCCTCAACCAGAACTCGACCCTCCTGTTTTGGAACCTGAGTTGGGTAGCCTGGTCTTGTGACCAGGTTGAAGCTATCCAAACTTGTTTGAACTCATCTAAATTTATGCACACTATGGTGCCAAAGTTCGAACGAGAAAATTTTACTTGTAGCTATCTAGTATCTAATTACTCAGTTAATGGTGAAGAATACCTTATAGGATTCTTTGGTTCCTTGGCAATGTTGAGGTGGTGGTTCATATGGAAGAGAGAGGAATTGTTTTGATCGTGTTTAGTTAATCCTAAACCTACACTCCAATAGAAAATATTAGAAAATCATCGGTTACATTAGCTCTTTCTTTTTGCATGTCTAATAGTTCTTTTACCAGAAAACAATTTGCATTCTGAATTAGTAGCAGGTAGTTAAATCATCAGGTCATCACGAGAGCAATTACTGTTGGTAGAAATTTTCTTAATGGTGAATATGTTTCTTATTGAGATCCATTACAGCCTTTACCCATAAATGTTCAGTTATCTGGAAATTCTGTATCTGGGAATATGGCTGCTTCATCTATGGGATCTGCCAGACCTGTGCCTCGGCCAATGATGGTTGGGATGACACGGATGGCAGGTCCGGGCATGACAGCTTTCAATATGACCTCCCAAGCTGCTATGGGTCTCAACCCTGGTGGTATTCCTCTGCAGCGGGGCCAGGCACAACACCAACAGCAGGTAATATTTATTATACATGTGTATGGCTGTTTTAACATGATGACCTTACATATCTGCCTTTTGGGACAGTTAAGAAGAAGGGACCCCTCAATGGGAATGCAGAACCCTGGCTACCCTCAGCAGAAGAGACGCTTATAGTGTAAGACTTCTTTCCCAGCAATATTAAATTAATTGCCAAGGCCACAAACCCGCCATTTTGATGACTTGATGCATCATCGCTAATTAAATGTTTTATTTTTTGTCTTCTTTTACGCCCTGTAGCTTTTGCATTAACTATTTTGAATACACTTCATAGTAAGGATAATTTACTGGATACTCCTGTATGGTCTTTTTTCATTTATTGAGTAGCCTTTTTTTCCTTCTCTTGTATCCCTTATTGTTAATTTTTTGGTTAAAATGAAACCTCTCACCATCCCGGTGACTCGTATTGCTGGTGACTTAGTTGCTACTGTCTGCGACCTCTAGTCGTAGTTTATCCAAAAAGTTCATGAGGAGTGAAGTGACGAGAACAATGATTAGGCGGGAAATATGTGAAAACTCAAGGGGATTTCTATATCTCATGGTAAACATAGTAAATACTAAATAGTAATCTAGGTGATTGATTTGCCGACTTGTATGGAACCTTGAGAATAATTTTACAGCAATGCCCATATTGGTTTTTTTTTTCTTGAGATAAGGAACATCAATAGAGATTCTCGTGTCATTTTAACATTGTTAATATGCAATTGTTGACCAAGAGATTGCTAGTTTGCTTATATGGAACGAGGGTTCTGCATCGTAACTCCATTTTTTCTTGCTTCTTGTCCACTGTAACTCTAACTATTATCTGTGTTCATCGATCAGGCTTGATAGGGGTTGGTTCGCTTGTCCAAGAAGAAATGTCTGCGAGTCCCTGCCCCAGGGACATTGAGGACGACAACAACAAAGAATTTCTGTTTTCTGTATATAAGATGTGTAAAATCACAGTTTAACAATATAGTTTGACAATATTTGCTGAATTGTTGCTCTTTTTTTTCCTCAGCTTGATTTTACTTAGAGCAGGCTTCTGTGACCCAGTTGTTTCTGGCATCTTCGGAAGAAATAGACATTGTTCAGTCTTTTTGAAAGTACTCTAGCTGCTACATTTAGGGTGGTTTCTGTATAAGCATATTTGGAACAAGGTATGAACCTTATATCCCTTGGTTGCCTCTCCTTGTTTTCTTTGTTTTTCATCATCCCCAACCCTTGTAGAACATGATACTGCTCTAAATTATTCATACTGCGACTTGATAGTTAACTAAATCAAGCGTGAGATTGTAGAGGAAGAGCTTAACCTTGACCACCCAATCAAAATCTGTCTTCCCAACTGAAAGAAAACACAGTTCCGATTCCTCCTGCCACCACCGTTGCGGTTGCGCAAGGAGGAACACTGATGCCGCACCTCTTGACCCATTCCCCTTGTACCATAATCATGCATCGCCCGTACCTCAAATCTCTCGTGTCGGTTCCACACTGCCTGTATCTACGCCGCTAGGCTCCCTTTGATGTCCGTCAGTTGGAGCAGCCGATTGCAGACTTTAAGAGCAATGAGGAGGGCAAGAAATCTTCCTGAACTTCTCGGATTCTGTATCGAATGCTGCTATCATCTGAGCCAGTGGAGGTTTTCAGAGGGCAAATATTAATGGCACTACAAAAATTGTTAGAGGGGTAACATACTTTTGGCAGTCCTAGACCTGTTAAATCCTAAACCTGTCAAAATTTTGACAGTTCTGTGTATAATCCATCAAGCCTATAATATAGGACTGCCAAGATTTATTGTCAAAATTTTGTGCATATTAGGACTGCTAGAATCTTAAAATTTTGACAGTAAAATTTATGAAATGCCCAAAAAAACGAAAAAGTTTTATGTAAAACCCACCTTGCAATAACATTTCATTGCGTGCCCAGAATTAGCAAAAAATATATAAAGAGGATTTCGAATGACCTTTTTGCCCTTCCTTATAATTTATTGAAAACATCCACGAAACTACTCTTAAAAAAACGTTTCGATACTTCATCTTCTTCTATATGCTGTTCACTTTCGAATTTAGGTTTTCTCTTCAAAATTTTTCAAAAACTAGTCGAAAAATTTCGGAAATACCGAGATAAACGGCAAAAGTGCTAAAACGGAGATCCAAATATCATTTTTTTGCGATTCTAAAATTTCGGAAGGCCGACCAACGGAGAAGCTGTTAATCTTAGGCTCCTTGAAGATACGCTCATTTTGTGACAAATCGGGCATCGTTTCGACCTCCCAGTCAAAAGTTATGGCACTCTAAAGTTTCAACTGACCATAAAATGCAGGAGAATGACCATTTTTCGTGTTAGAACACGAAGAATGTTAATTTCGCATGAGGGTGGTCATTCTCCGTGTTAGAAACACGGAGAATGCCATTCTCCGTTTTAGTAACACGGAGAATGTCTAATTTACACGGAGAATGACATTCTCCTTGTTAAAATGCAGGAGGAGAATGACTATTCTTCGTGTTATATCGACGGAGAACAGTTGACAGAAACCTAATTTTTTATTTTTTTTGTTTTGTTGAAAGAAATTTGACATGAATAAAGATTCAAGAGTTTTCGTTCTTCTTTCAAAACGATGCTAACTCTTATGGAAAAGAAGAAGAAGATCTTCTTTCCATAATTGACCTAATTGTCGGAAAAGAAGAAGAAGAAGACGAAGAAGAAGAAGAAGAAGAAGAAGAGCGATGATCGGAATTCGACTGAAAAAAAGCACGGTGAACTACGAACGATCTTTGCGATCTCTGCTGAAGATGAGAGCAATGGAATTCAGATCTCTCGTGAAGAAGAAGAAGAAGAAGAAGAAGAAGAAAGAAGAAGAAGACGACGAGAATTGCAATCCAAATCTGAGTTTGTGTGGAGGGGTAGTTATGGTATTAATTTTGTAAATACAGAGTATCTAAAGGGAATCTTGGAATACTTAACGTGGAAATATATAATTATGGACATTTCATGAAATCCATCCTGCGGGTGGATTTTTCCATAAAAACTAACCCCAAAATTAGATTTTTCAGCAATTTTCAGTATATAAAATATATAAAATTAGGACACTCAATTTTTTTTGTTTATAGTAATAAAATAGCAATGACTGAAAAAATTTGGCACTCCTAAATGTACACAGAACTGCCAGAAATTAGAAATAGAAACCACGGAGAGGGTGGGGTTATCAATTGGAAACCTCACTCAGTAGGGGATTGATTGTGTATGAAAATGTGGCCGTCGCTTAGCGCAGCTGAAAGCATAGAATTCCGTCGCTATTGGGGACACTCGGAATGTCCTTTTGAGGGTCCTTCTGAACGACGTTGCGCTTTTGTTAGTCTGATATAAAGGTGCGTTTTGTTTGCATGGTTGGACAGGGTGTTTGGTTCGAATTTGTTTTTTTGGATGCAACTTAATGTCGATTACAAACCATTTTTTTTTTTTTTCATTTAAAAAAAAAAGCTCAGTTAAATCGTGTCATCCGTACACGATTTTTAGCCGATCGTCATATCATTTTGGACTCTTCGTGCAGATCTTGTCTGCATTGGCTTTATCATCATTGTCCCATACGCACATCCCGCGCACTCCGTGCATTCCATAGCTCCATGAGACGGCCATGACGTCTTTCGATGTCCGTAACTCAATGCCTCGCTTCGCCCCCGACGGTGAAGGCGTCCCCGACGTCTTCATGACGCCTACAACAGCCGATGTCGTCCAGCCATCCGTTCTATGTGCACGACGTTCTTACGGCGCCGCACGACTGTAAGCACCCTGAAGGGGAGGAGGGGTAAATAGGGTCAAGCTAACTAATCAAGCACTAAACGATTGCTAATAGGCAATTTAAAGTTTAAGAGTGCAAGAGAAGAAGCAACAACAATACCGACATCCGATGTATCCTGGTATCCTCCCAAGGGACACTCTAGTCCCGGAACTTTCTCCGACTTTAATCCACTATTATGTAAATAGTACAACGTGAGTTTTCATCCGAAGACTCACCAACTTCTTAGACCAGAGCTTTTATCCGAAGGCCTCTCCGACTTCAAGCCAATAGCTTTTATCCGAAAACTCTCCAACTTCAACCGAAGGCTTTTCTCCGAAGACACCAACTTCAACTGAGAGCTTTTATCCGAAGACTCCAACTTCAACCTTTTCACAAGAAGGTTTTTGATCTTCTTACAACAAGATGAAGATTTCTCTTTTTCAACTCAATAACTGTAACACAATTCGTGGATGATAAATGAAAGTTTTGTAGAGTTGTTTATGGATAGACTTTGGTGGTTTAAAAATTTTAGGCTCAAAGTATCAACCTTGAATGAAGGGGTTCAAGGCTACTTATAACCAAAGCATTGAAAAGAGCTCAAATATAACTTTTCAGTCAGCGATCGGTATACCGTCGGTACGAATCGGTACACCGTCGGAATACCGGTCTGGAATTGCAATGGCTAGAAATATAGCCGTTGAGATCATTAAATGCTCGGAATCCGACCGTTGGATTTTCAACGTTACTGAATCGATATACCGTCGGTATAGATCAGTATTCCGTTGGCATGCCGATTTTGTAGACAAAAATTTTCTGTGAACATAAATCGGTATACCGTCGGTATAGACCGGTATACTGTCAGTATGCCGATTTTCATCCGAAAATGATCCTGGACTAATTTCTACTATAGCTTTCGATTTTGTCAACCATTTCTTGTATTTACAATTATTCCTGAGACTTATTACATACTCCAGATATATTTTAGCAGGTGCAGGCTTCTTCAGAGTCTTAAAATGATGATGGTATGGCTTGGCTTCTTCCTTTGATAGATGATGACTTCTTCCTTGACGACAGCTGTCCAAAGATATACAGTTTGTGAAAACTGAATACCTTTCGGGAGCTTCGCTCACGAACCCTCACGGGAGGTGCTGCCCCCTCGACCCCCATCCGTTTGTTGGCCCAATGATATATCATGTTTTTGTATATGGTTAATCTGTTAAGTTTAGCATTTCATTATCACTAATCTTCATACCATCACTATAGCATTCCTACTTATACTTATACCTTTGGTGAGTGCATATTGTTTTACATATTAGTGATATGTGCATTCATTATATCTATCTTAAATTTAATCGAGTTGTCCAAATCAAAACTATGTCTTTGATTATGATTATTCAATTAAGTTTAACATTATGATATCACTAATACTTATGCTATCACTATAGCTCTTTTACTTAAACTCATTATTGTCCTAATGTGCTTTAAACTTGCTACATTGTACATTGCTTTGTTCGTCTAACATGTATTTGCAGAAAAGCAATAAGCAAGATCAAACATGGACATATGCATGAAGAAATCAAGATGAGCCAAAGACGATGGTCTCCCACAAGATTTCTCTGAACCACCCGACGACATCTCCGGAGCCACGCACTCGGGGGTTTCGCTGCCTGGTCAGCGGACGGGGGTCGAGGGGGCAGCGCCCCTCGTCGGGGGTTCGGGGGCGAAGTCCCCGAAAGGTATTCAGTTATCACAAACCGAGTATCTTTCGACAATTGCCGCCAAGGAAAAAAGTCAGCACCTATCAAAGGAAGAAGCCAAGCCATCATCATTTCAAGACTCTGAAGAAGCCTACACTTGCCTAAGTATATCTGGAGTCTTTAATGAGTCTTAGGAATAATTGTTAACATAAGAAATGGATGGAAAAATCGAAAGCTAGGGTAGAAATTAGTCCAGGATCATTTTCGGATAGAAATCGGCATACCGACGGTATACCGGTCTATACCGAAGGTATACCGATTTTTGTTCACAGAAAGTTTCTGTCTATAAAATCGGCATACCGACGGAATACCGTTCTATACCGACGGTATACCGATTCAGTAACGTTGGAAATCCAACGGTCGAATTTCGAGCATTTAATGATCCCAACGGCTATATTTCTAGCCGTTGCATTCCAGACCGGTATACCGACGGTACACCGATTCGTACCGACGATATATCGTTCGCTGACTGAAAAGTTGCCTTTGAGCTCTTTTCAATACTTTGGTTATAAATAGTCTTGAACCCCTTCATTCAAGGTTGATGCTTTGAGCCTAAAAATTTCTAAACCACCAAAGCTTATCCACAAACAACTCTACATAGTTTTCATTTGCCATCCACAAATTGTGTTAGAGTTATTGAGTTAAAAAGTGAGATATTCATCTTGTTGTATAAGGAGATCAAAACCTATTGTGAAAGGTTGAAGTTAGAGAGTTTTCGTATCCAAACTCTCGGTTGAAGTTGGAGAGTCTTCGTATCCAAACTCTCGGTTGAAGTTGGAGAGTCTTCGGATCCAAACTCTCGGTTGAAGTCGGAGAGGCCTTCGGACTAAAGCTCTCGTGTAAGAAGTTGGTGAGCCTTCGTATGAAAACTCACGTTGTACTATTTGCGATAATAGTGGACTAAAGCCGGAGAGAGTTCCGGGATTGGAGTGCCCCTTGGGAGGATACCAGGATATATCGGGTGTCGGTATTGTTTTGCTTCTTTTCTTGCACTTATTTTTAAATTGTCCATTAGCTTGTGCTAAGTGCTTGATTAGTTAGCTTGACCCTATTCACCCCCCCTCTAGGGTTACTACACCGTTAACCGGGCAGCGGAACTCCCGAGTGCGTGGCTCCGGAGATGTCGTTGGGTGGTTCAGAGAAATCTTATGGGATGCCGTCGTCTTTGGCCTACCATGATTTCTTCATTGCATATGTCCATGTTAATCTTGCTTATTATTTTTCTGCAAATACATGTTAGACGAACAAAACAATATACATTGTAGCAAGTATGATAAATTAATGATCATTAGGACTATGCTAAGTTTAAGTATCAAACTATAGTGATTGCATAAATATTAGTGAAATATTAAACTTTAAGATAGAAGCTCATATCACTAATATGTAAAGCAATCAGCATATATCACCAAAATGTATAAGTATAAGTAGAAATACTATAGTGATGGTATGAAGATTAGTGATAATAAAATGCTAAACTTAATCGATTAACCATATTCAAAAATATGATATAATCATTGGGCTAACAACGACGGGCCGCGTTGTCGGCCGTCATTTATACCCGTGGTAGAATGGTATCGGTCCTCGACCGTCCGCACGACGCTTTATCAGTTGAGTTTTCATGAACGGACGTCCCATTCTGGCCCACGCCAACTCAGATCGTGGCCATTTTTTGTCAGTCCTCCGACGTTGCCGGTGCCTCGCACCGTGCAGGCCAGGCTCTATATTACATTATTTTCTTCTAAAAATCAACTACATTATAAAACTCATGTACTCGCAGTTATATTACAACATAAATCATACAAATTTCTAAATTTTGTCTCTTGTTTTTTAGTTCTACTTTTTACTCTACTTTTATTTTTCGTTTTGTCATGAAAAATATTCCTTTTGTCATAAAAAAATAATATTCGTTTTGTCATGAAAAACTATAAAAAAAAGTTGAGTAAAACAATAAAATTTAGGCTTAATTGCACTTTGATACCCTCAACTATTCTGTTTTTTCAAGTTGATACCTCAACTATTTTTTTTTTTCAACTTGATACCCTAAATTTTTTTTGGACAATAATGCCCTTACCCAAAAATTAAAACTACCACTCAACCCCTCCCCCTCCCCTCCTCCAGCCACCCCCCCCTTTCGGCCACCACCCCCGCCCCTCTCCCCGTCGCCCCGCCCGCACCCTCCGCCCCTCCCCCCCCTCCCGCCCCGCCTGCACCCTCCCCCTCCCCCTCCCCCCCCCTTCCCCTCCACCCTCCGGCCACCCGCACCCCCCCTCCCGCTCCCTCCCCTCCTTCTCCCGCTGCCCTCCTTTCCCGACTCCACCATCGCCGGAGAGGGAGGGGGGGTCGCCGCCGCGGGAGGGGGGGGGGGGAGGTGGTCGCCGGAGAGGGAAGGGAGGGAGGTGGTCGCCGGAGTGGGGGAGGGGGGGGGGGGGGGAAGGGGAGAAGGGGAGAGGGAAGGGATAAGGGCATTTTGGAAATTTTTAAAAATTTAGGTATCAAGTTGAAAAAAAATAATAGTTGAGGTATTAAGTTGTTGAGTAAAAAAGTTTATGGTATCAACTTGAAAAAGCAGAATAGTTGAGGGTATCAAAGTGCAATTTAGCCTAAAATTTAAAAAGGCATTACATTATACCTTTTTTTGTATTTTTTGTATTTTTTCTAGAAACATAAAAAAATAAAATTAGATTACATTATACCTTTTTTTGTTGTATATTTTGCATTTTTGTACTTTTTTAAAAATCTATTATAATTATATAAATCTTCCACTATGTAATGCCGTTTGGAAACGACTCAAAAATGAGCCGTATAAGCCATATGTATATACCGAACTCGAGTGGCTCTTGTGGTTACCGATGAGAGGTATGACCCTGGCTGGGTAGCGGAAGATCTGTTGATCGAGCCACGGGACGTATTATTCCTTCCATTTATTTGGTGAGAGCTTGGGGGGGGGGGGGGGGGGGGGGGGGGAGGGACTATGGGCCCAACAGGAATGCAATGCAGCGTGCACAAAGTCCTGTGCGTATCATCGGACATCTAAAAAAAGTCGTATGTATATGATCAACCATTTAAATGTATTATTCGAACTCCATTTAAATGTATTATTAAAGTGGACACCCGGATGGGCTGCCAAGGTTCGAGCCTCCTAATTGTGTGTGTTGGGGGGGGGGGGGGGGGGATTTTAAAAAAAACCATTTAAATGTATTAAAAAATTAATAAAAAGATAACTAATTAACTACCTAAATACTCCACTAATTATTAAAAATATTAACTAAGTATTTAACTATCTAATTTAAGTTATTATAACTAAATAATTCTAACTCAAGTGGTTAAGGTGGGATTTTTTTTTGGTTGTTTGGGTTCAATTCTTAGGATGACAATTTTTTATAATAAATTTTTATATTTAATTTTTTAATATTTTTTTGCACTTGCAAATTACTAGTATGTATAATGAGTGTGAATTTAAATTTATTTTAAAATATTGACGGTTTTTTAGTATTATACTAGTAATGTTCAAGTGCGTTGGATGTGTTCTTTACGCAAGTAATTTTGTCAATTTTTTAAAATATTCTTGGACAATATGATCGCTACTAAAAAAAAGAACTTCATGTTATGATTTGTGGATAAGACCAAATATGGATGCCTTTATTCCTATTATAACCACTTGTATCTTATTTCCTCTTAATATATATTGTTAACGAGAAAAGTCCTAGAGAATTCATTCGACTACAATTTTTTTTTCCTCTCATTTTCACAACGCGTTATCAGCACCAAACTCTAACAAAAATCAACATGGAGATCTAAGTTGGCACGATGACGAAAGATGCTCCTCGATTTACAAACAAAAGTCACCATGTAGGAGCTTCAATGTCGCCGATTTAACGAAGACACTAGAAAGATATCATCTCTCTATCACGGACTTTGAATCTCTCCTAAATCGACGTCATCAAATTTTTTTTTCTTGAGGCTAGTATCAGAAAAATTGTTAAATTTCTTGTGGACCTGTCGGTTCTATTACTTTCATGTTCTCCTAAATTTTATTAACATTCAATATGGATAAATATATTAATTGCACCAAATGACTTTTAATTAACGCTATGTAAAAAGAGAACACATGAAAAATCTTATGAGTGATTTGCAAGTCTTAATACTATAAGAAGTTATCATTATGCAATGCATGTGAAAATGTTGGAACATTTGATAAATTTTGTGTAGATGAAAGAATATATTGGCACAAGGGCTGCAAACGAGCCAAGTCGAGTCAAGCTTTTGTAAGCTTGAGCTTGACTTGACTACAATTAATCGAGCTCAAGTTCGAGCTTGATAAATTTTTTATTTTATTTTAGAACTTGAGCTTGGCTCGAGTTTGTTTATATTAAGCTTGAGCTTGGCTTGATTTGAGGTCGAATTTGGCTTGATAAGCAAGCTTGATTTTTTCTCAAAAAAAAAAAAAGCAAGCTTGATTTAAGCTTGATAAACAAGCTCGATAAGCTCAAAATCAAGCTCGTTCAACTTTATTTCAAGCTCATTAAGCTTGATTTCAAGCTTAACAAGTTCGATTTCAAGCTAGTTAGGTTTGAATTCAAGTACCTGTAATATTAATAATTTATTTATAAATATTTTAATTGAAAAAGTTTCTTAATATCAATTATTAAGGACATATAAATATATAATGCACACAACCATATTGTTATATGAACATATATAAAATTTGAATTCGACAAAGAAAAACTAGCTTCTAAACAAGCTCCTAAAAGAACTAGCTTTTAAACAAGCTCCTAAACGAACTTCTAAACGAGCTAGCTCATGAGCTCAAACATGCCGAGTACTTCTAAGCTTGAGGTTGGCATGTTTATTAAACGAGCTCGAAGATGAAGCTTGAGCTCAGCTTGTTTACTAAATGAACCGAGCTCAAACGAGCTTGTATCGAGCCGAGCTTCAAGCAGCACGCGAACGACTTGGGTCATTTGCAGCCCTAATTGGCATTGTCTGTATTTAAATATGGAGTTAATTTTGTTTAGTTGGTTAGAACGTCACTTAAATTTTTTTTATTATTATTTTAACATATACCTTTAAAATAGGCACAGAGCACCATTAGATCATCAACTATCAACTATGGTGGTTTAATACATGCGGGAACCAATATATATATATATATATATATATATATATATATATATATATATATATATATATATATATATATATTTGTTCCATTGTTAACACTGTCGTTAATAATTGTTTTAATTTTGATTTAAAGCTTTTATTATTATAATACATAAAGATCCTTGAATATGAATTTATTTAGTCATTATTTAAAGTTAAACTTCTTTCAATTTGGGTTAGTTCTGTCGAATCACTCAAGGTGTATAATGGGCCTGGCAGCCTGGAATTGAGTTCTGGCTCGGTTAACTGTCTTGCCCGGCATGGCCCACAGATCCAGCGGGGGTCGGACTGGGTCTAAGAAATCAAGCCAAAAGCTCGGCCCAAACCGACTCAAATGGAAAACCGGTTCGAGCTAGTCTTACCCGTGAATCCTGGTCGAACCGGCCCGAACTAGTAGCCCGGTCAAAGCCCACTCCGAGCCCTATTGACTAATATATATATATATATATATATATATATATATATATATATATATATATATATATATATATATATATATATATATGTTGGTCCATTCCATGGTCACACCCGATTTTAATAATCGACACTAACTTAAGTCAATGCACAAAATATACGAACTGCTGCTAATCATTTCAGGTCTAGTGAAATCAATATCAAAAAACGTACTACTACATCAGCAAGCGTGTGAATCATCATTCTGAAGCTTATTTTCATTGGAATCAGTCCGAGTCATTTTACAATTTGTTATGTATTTTTATCTTTATTGAGTCTAGGATATAAATTGTAAGATCGACTGGATACTACTGGCTTAGGTTAATCATCGTCCACTTTCCTATACAGCCTACCCATCCAAAGTCTACCTACCAAAAATATCATTCACCTTCTGCAACAAATTTGACAAATGTTTTACATTTTTACTGAGACAGAACTCAAGCCGAGTTCGGCCCGAGTTCGGTCCGAACTCTGACCGAGTTCGGTCCGAACTCTGACAGAGTTCGATCAATTTGAATTTAAATATTTGTTGCCTTCAAATCTGCATGCAACGTTCGTTTGCGAAATCTTTGCATCAGAACTCTGTCCGAATTCTGTCCGAGTTCGGTACTCGAAAACACCTATAAATAGAAGAAAATTTCTCATTCCAAATCACTCAATAAATTCATCTTCTCTTCTCTCTTTAAATAAGTGTTTTCATTCGATCAAAAGCTTTCATATTTCACTTACACATCTCTTAGGCCAAATCCAGTAATATCTATTTGATCTAGAGTCTTTTGGTTCTCAAGAGTTGTAAAGAGGTTGTTCAAAGTTCAGAAACTATCTCTGTTGTGGAGCCGGTCGTGCGCTCGTCACCAAGCACGGTGTTGTGAAGTCGGTCGTGCACTTGTCACCAGGCACGGTGTTGTAAGAGACTGCAAGCTCTCAATTAGCTTGTGCCTTAGTGGATTAACATCGAGCAAGAGTACTCGAAACTGGATTAGTCCTCTCAGAGGGATACCAGTATACATCGCTGTGTCACTGAGTTTGATCTCTCTATCTCTTGCTATATTTATTTACCGTCTCTTATTTACTGCCATAGTTATCTGCTTTTAATTTTAAATTGGTGATTATTTTTCGCTGCACTCGCACTCACTCTATTCACCCTCCTTAGAGGTGCTCAACGGTCCTACAATTGGTATCGAAGCAGGTTATATTCTCAGAGAGTATATATGATAGCCATGAAATCAATATTCAACGGTGAAGGACAATCCACAAATAGACCCCCACTATTTGATGGTACAAACTATACCTACTGGAAAACACGGATGACATTCTTTTTAAAGTCTCTTGACTTTGATATTTGGTCTATAGTAGTTGACGATTATAAGAAACCAGCACCTACAGTAGTTGATGGTGTGCTTGTAGACAAGCCTCATGATAAATATACAGAGACTGAAAAAGCAAAGGCTAGTCTAGATGCTCGTGCCATCAACGCACTGTTCTGTACAATTGACAAAACGGAGTTCAACAGAGTTTCAACCTGTAAGATGTCTCATGAGATTTGAAAACTTCTCGAGGTAACTCATGAAGGTACTTCCGAAGTGAAGGAATCCAAAATCAGCAGACTAACACAGGAATATGAATCTTTTAAAATGAAATCCGGTGAGTCAATTACACAGATGTTCACTCGTTTTCTTGATATTACTAATCATTTGTAATCTTTTGGTAAGGATTACAGTAATCACGAGAAGATCAGAAAAGTGCTATGGGCTCTAACCAAGAACTGGAACCCAAAGGCAACAACAATCATTGAAGGAAACGATCTCACCACCATGTCTCTGGAAATACTGATGGGCAAGCTCATGACCCATGAGCTTGATCTGCAAGAGTTTGAAGAAGCGACCCCAAAGGAAAAATCTATCGCCTTTAAAGCTCAAGCCAGAAAATCAACATGCAATGATTCTGAGAAAGAATCATCAAGTGGTGATGAACAAGCCCGACTAGTAAAGAACTTCAGAAAATTCCTAAGGTTTGAGAAATCAAACAGAAGGAAGAGAGATATCCAAGAAAACAATGAAGATGAAACAATATGCTTTGGATTCAAGAAATCAGGGCATATGAAGGACTGTCCAACTTCAAAGAAAAGCAGTCCATACGATAGATCAAGATCAAGCAGAAAAGCAACAACTAGTCGAAAGTATGCAAATACAAGTATCTGGCATAAAAGCGACGCCAGTGATACAGAGGAAGAAGACAGACCCTGCAGAAATACCAATGTCTATCTTATGGCTTTTGATAAGGTATCCTCAAACCCTTTGTATGGCAATTTTACTTTCGATGAATTAGAAAATGCCTTCAGCGAACTACTTGAAGAACACAGAAATGTGCTTGACAAGTATAAGCAATTTCGAAAAGAGATTAAGGCATACACAACCGAAGTAGCTAGACTGTCCAGTCTCATTGAAGACATTAAAGAGACGTCTACTACCGGTAACACGGAAGAGATAGCCAAGCTTAAAGTAGACTATCATGAGGCTATCCTCAAAGTTAAAAAGAAATAAAGAGACTATGTCAAAATACAAGAGTTATATGACATAGAGAAGAAGAAGCACTTAGTCACAGAACAAAGACTCATAGACATGACTGCTAAATATGAAGAGTCTTTTGCGGTTTCTAAAATGTTAGAAATCAAGTTAGGCAAACAGGCAATACCTGTGACACAGCGTAAGTTTAGTCCTAATGCTATGCGTACAACTAAGAGGACTAAAACACAAAAAAAAATTGTAAGAAACACGAATATCACTATGCTTTCACTTATAGGTTTTCAAAGAAACCACATATGTATGTCAACACAAATTCTTCTAATACGTTTTTAAAACTCACTTACACATATTGTGGTACTCATGGACACATATCACAGTATTGTTTAGCAAGAAAACTTATTGACAATCTCACATTATTTTGGAGACCTAAGACTAATCAATATGGACCCTTCAGTAAATGGGTACCAAAGGATTCATCTACTTGTTTTGTAGGTGGACCCTCAACCCTCTCATGCTAAAAGCAAGTGGATCCTCGATAGCGGATGTTCACGGCACATGACTGGTGATGCATCTTTTTTCGCCATGCTATCGATGAAGAAAGAAAGATATGTCTCCTTCGGAAACAACCTGAGAGGTGATATCATTGGCAATGACACTGTTGATATATCTCTTTATCCTGTAATAAAAGATGTTTGTCTAGTTACAAAATTGAAACATAACCTATTAAGCATAAGTCACTTGGCTGAAAATGGTTATGGTATCAACTTTGTAAAAGACAAATGTACCATATATGATATGTCATCTGGTAATCCCGTATATGAAGGGATTAGAGAAGACAATATTTATGTTTTCTTTCTAGAGAGTACTAATAATGCAGGAAGATGCCTAGTAGCTAACCTAGATGAAAGCTGGCTGTGGCATATGAGACTAGGACATGCTAATATGGACACTATCTCACGACTGAGCACTAAGAAGCTGGTAAAAGGACTCCCTGAAATATCATTTAAGAGAGATATGGTATGTGCTGACTGTGAAAAGAATAAAGCACATAGGTCTACATTTAAATCCATCAACGCTGTAAGTACTTCTAGACCTTTGCAGTTGATACATATGGATTTATTTGGTCCTAGTAGAGTCGCTAGTCTTGGCGGTAAGCTCTATGCATTTGTTATTGTTGATGATTTCTCTCATTTTACTTGGGTTTACTTTTTATCAAACAAAAGTGATGCTATTTTTGAATTTCAGTTATTTTGTAAAAAGGTACAAAACAAAAAAGGTTTCATGATTACTCGTATCCGAAGTGATCATGGTGGCAAATTCGTAAATACTGATTTCAAAAAGTTTTGTGATGATAGTGGATACTACCACGATTTTTTCTGTCCTAGAACTCCTCAACAGAATGGTGTTGTGGAACGGAAGAACCGTACTCTAAGCGAGATGGCTAGAGTCATGCTGAATCAGCATAATCTTCCTAAATATTTTTGGACAGAAGCTGTTAGCCCAACCTGTCATATTTTAAATATGGTGTTAATTCGACCAATCTCGAAGAAAATACCTTATGAACTTTGGTTCGGAAGGATTCCAAACATTTCCTATTTTAAAGTTTTTAGATGTCGTTATTTTATCCTGAACACTAATGACAACTTGGGTACGTTCGACTCTAAAGCAGATGAAGGGATATTTCTCGGATATGCTGCTAAGAGTAAGGGATATACAATTTTTAATAAAAGATCTATGATTGTTGAAGAATCTATTAACGTTATTTTTGATGAGCTCAATAGTCACAGATCTAGCGACAGTGATGATGAAGGTGTACAAGCAAGAACCGATAAGAGTCCTGTGGAAGATCTGACTCATAAATTTGAATCATTAAAATTCTTACCAGATCATCCAGAGACAATCATTATAGGTGATGTATCAAAATGTGTAAGTACACACTCTTCTCTTAGAGATTCTGAAATAGCAACAAATGTAGCTTTCATTTCACAAATAGAACCTAAGAATATAGAAGATGCTTTTAAAGATGAGTTTTGGATTAATGCCATGCAAGAGAAACTTAATCAAGTTGAGAGAAACCAAGTTTGGGAACTCGTTCCTAAACCTATTGGTCAATCGATAATTGGTACCAAATGGGTGTTCCGAAATAAACTAAGTGAAATGGACAAGTTCTACGCAACAAAGCACGTCTAGTGGCACAAGGTTATAATCAAGAAAAAGGTATTGATTATGACGAAACGTATGCTCCTATTGCTAGACTAGAAGCTATCCGCATGTTTTGTGCATTTGCATGTTTTAATGATTTTAAGTTATTTCAAATAGACGTGAAAAGTGCATTTTAAAACTGATTTCTAAAAGAAGAAGTATTTGTGAAACAACCCCCTGGCTTTGAAGATTTTCAAAAACCTGATCACATCTTCAAGCTTAAGAAAGCACTCTATGGACTCAAACAGGCACCTCGTGCTTGGTATGAACGCCTAAGTGCCTTCTTACTTGATAATAGTTTTTCAAAAGGAAGAGTTGATACAACTTTATTTATCAAATCTTTAGATGATGATATTCTTTTTGTGCAAATATACGTTGATGACATCATATTCGGTTCTACTAATGAAAATTTTTGTCAAGAGTTTACTAAGTGTATGCAGAAGAAATTTGAGATGAGTATGATGGAAGAGCTGAACTTCTTCCTAGGACTCCAGGTCAAACAACACTCAAAGGGAACATTCATCAATCAAGCCAAATATACGAAGGACATACTGAAAAAGTACGACTTCGAAAATGTAAAGCCAATCGGAACTCCAATGGCTACATCTACAAAGCTTGACACTGATGAAAGTGACAAACCTGTCGACCAGCGTAAGTATTGAGGTATGATTGGTAGCTTATTATATTTAACTGCTAGTCGCCCTGATATTATGTTCAATGTTTGCATTTGTGCATGATACCAGACAAATCCTAAGGAATCACACCTAAGTGCCGTTAAGCGTATCTTTCGATACCTTAAGGGAACTTCTATAGTCGGCTTGTGGTATCCTAAAAGCAAATCCTTTGACCTGATCGGTTACTCGGATGCGAATTTTGCAGGATGCAAAGTAGACTGTAAAAGTACCAGCGGTACGTGTCATTTCCTAAGAAAAGTTTTAGTCTTATGGTTTAGCAAGAAACAAAATTCTGTAGCATTATCAACTACTGAGATTGAGTATATCGCCGCAGGACGTTGCTGTGCTCAAATTTTATGGATGAAGAAAATCCTAGAAGACTATAATCTGTACTACACTAAGATTCCTATTTACTGTGATAACACTAGCACTATTAACTTGACTAAGAATCCTGTACGTAACTCACACACAAAGCACATTGAAATTCGTCATCACTTTTTACGTGATCACCAACAACACGGGGACATCTGCTTAGAATTTATTGACACAGATCATCAACTAGCAGACATTTTCACAAAACCACTGGCTGAAGACCGATTTAACGTTATGCGGCGAGAGCTCGGCATACTTGAATTTTCAGATTCATAATGTAGTATGTTTATTAAATTTATTTTATAACTCGAAACTTTGTAATTTATTAACAAAAATTATTTTGGGTACAAGTCGAAGGGTCCTTCTGTCATACAGGTGTAAATAGCCTGAAGCGACACAGTGTACTAGTCTTCGGACTACCGCTAGCTGGGATCCGGCCCCTACAGCTAACCCAAAGTAATAGAAGTTATTAAATGAAGGAGTGTAACAGTTATAAATTCAAATTTTAAACAAATACTGCATTTATGACATTGGGAATACAAGCAGCCGAACTCGGACCGAACTCTGATCGAGTTCGGACCGAGTTCGGTCGGCGCTGTACGGATTTCCAGAACCGAACAGCCGGCCCTAGCCCTATATATTCATCATCTTCCTTTCGTTTTTCTTCACTCTTCTACTGAGATTAACCCAAAAAAACTCAATAGAGCTTCTCCTCCTCCTTCTTTTCGAGCTTTTTCAGAGTCTAGTGGGCCGTCCTCTCCACCATCTTCATCATTTCTTCAAGGTATACTACTTCCTTTCCTTTTCATCCATGGCACCCAAACATCAAAAAAAAGATTGATTCCTCTCAAGCAGGATCATCTTCCTCTGACTATGTTCCCATAAATGTCTTCAGTCCAGCCCGTCCTACTGGATCTGATGATTACGACTCCAGACTCTTTCCCGATAGGGAATTTTCCGATCTTTGGTTTGATTCATTTTCGGGTCGTAAAATTTGTGCTGGGGCACGTGTTAACTTTAATATCATTTCTGAGTATGCCCCTACTTTCAACCGTCTCGGTTTTCGTAATTTTTTTGAAGTTGCTGAGAATATTTATGATAATACCGTCCGTATGTTTTACTGTAATTTGCAAGTAAAAGATAATGGCAACTTCTACTCTTGTGTAGCTGGACAGGAACTAGAGTTCAATGCCACAAACATCAGTGAATATTTTCATGTTCCTGATGTTGGTGAGGCTTTAGTAGATATTCACCATATCCAATTCCCTGAAGGTGTCACCCTGATTCCTTCAAAGAACTTTTGTGTCATCCTAAACCTGTTCCTAGAAGAGTTTATTCCAAACATCTAAATCAAAACTTCTATGAACTCCATAGGTTTATATTTTCTGTTCTTCTTCCAAAGAAGGGATCCTCTGATGAGATTACCTTCATGGAATTATCAGCCATGTACCATATTCACTTTGGTATTCCCATTTCTGTTCCAAAGACTGTTATGGCATGGATGCTTAACTGCAGAAATGCGGGACGCAACCTTGTCTACCCTATGCACTTGGTTTCCATCTTCAGGAGGTTTGAAATTAATCTTCAAACCTGTCCTTACTCCTCCACTGCCATTGAACTCAGTAGGTCTAGGTTATATCCTACTCCTCCTTTGCCTCCTGGTGCTGAACCTGTTCATGATGATGACCCCGAGGCTCCTCCTGCTGCTGCTGCTCCAACCCCTGCTCCGGGTTTTGACCCTGGCTTCTATCAGTGCTTTGATGATTTCGTTGCCCTCTTAGCGCAACGACATCAAGGCTATCTTCATTCTGAGTTCCGCCATATCACCCAGGCTCAGGTGTTGCGGAACAGCATTGCTGATATTCACTGGAGTCTCTCTCATGATCCCACACATCCAGTTACCATGCTTCATCACCCCAGCTTCCCTGGACCTAGGTTCGATGATGAGACGACATTTTCTCATTTCGATCCTACTGCTGCATACTTTCCATCGGATGCTCCTGGAGGTGACGACACGCCGATGTGATGAGGACTTGAGTTAGTGGTTATTTTGGATGTAGTCTGATAGATGATGATCTTATGTAGTTTCTTTGTGTCTAAACTTTATAGTTAGACATTTATTAGCAGTTTGTGATGGCTGTATCTTTTATTTTGTATGACATTTCAATATTTCACTTATAGTTATTTTTGCTATGCACTTGTTATTTGTGGAATTTTTGTTATTTGTGATTATCTCTCTAGCATTACTTTGTCTTTTGATGAACATTGTTGGCTCACACATTACGGGGGAGCCAAAACCATTTTTTCATTGACAAAAGGGGGAGAAAAAGAGCAATATCAAAAATTAAAATCAAAGAAAAGAACACCACCATTTATTTTTTTCAGGTATTTTTATTTTGTTCTATTTAGATATATTTTGGTATAGACTCAAGTTTGTCAATTATCAAAATGGGGGAGATTGTTGGCCCATTCCATGGTCACACCCGATTTTAATAATTGACACTAACTTAAGTCAATGCACAAAATATACGAACTGCTGCTAATCATTTCAGGTCTAGTGAAATCAATATCGAAAAGCGTACTACTACATCAGCAAGCGTGTGAATCATCATTCTGAAGCTTATTTTCATTGGAATCAGTCCGAGTCATTTACAATTTATTATGTATTTTATCTTTATTGAGTCTAGGATATAAATTGTAAGATCGACTGGATACTGCTGGCTTAGGTTAATCATACTCCACTTTCCTATACAGCCTACCCATCCAAAGTCTACCTACCAAAAATATCATTCACCTTCTGTAACAAATTTGACAAATATTTTACATTTTTACTGAGACAGAACTCAAGCCGAGTTCGGCCTGAGTTCGGTCCGAACTCTGACCGAGTTCGGTCAGTTTGAATTTAAATATTTGTTGCCTCCAAATCTGCATGCAACATTCGTTTGCGAAATCTTTGCATCAGAACTCTGCCCGAATTCTGTCCGAGTTCGGTCCTCAAAAATACCTATAAATAGAAGAGAATTTTTCATTCCAAATCACTCAATAAATTTATCTTCTTTTCTCTCTTTAAATAAGTGTTTTTATTCGATCAAAAGCTTTCATATTTCACTTACACATCTTTTAGCCAAAAGCCAGTAATATCTATTTGATCTAGAGTCTTTTGGTTCTCAAGAGTTGTAAAGAGATTGTTCAAAGTTCAGAAACTATTTCTGTTGTGGAGCCGGTCGTGCGCTCGTCACCAAGCACGGTGTTGTAAAGTCGGTTGTGCACTTGTCACCAAGTACGGTGTTGTAAGAGATTGCAAGCTCTCAATTAGCTTGTGCCTTAGTGGATTAACATCGAGCAAGAGTACCCGAGACTGGATTAGTCCTCTCAGAGGGATACCAGTATACATCGCTGTGTTACTGAGTTTGATCTCTCTATCTCTTGCTATATTTATTTACTGTCTCTTATTCACTGCCATAGTTATCTTGTCACTCTCCGATCCTGGAATACGTATTTTAATACGTAAACCGATAAACCGTATTTACCTTGTATTTATACTGTATTTATTATGATGTATTTCTTCATGCATTTCCCAAAATATTCGACAAAATATTATTTCGTAATTTATTTTCTGCATTTGGGCCTACAGTTTTGGCTCATTTGGGGAACCTATTCTTGGTTCACCTTGGTTCGTCATGAACCCATGGGTTCAAGATTCTATATAAAAACTCAACTCATTCTCTCTCCTCTCATTTATTTTCTCTCATTTACTTTCCTCCACCAACCAAGGCAAGTACCAACTTGCTCAAGAGATGGATCCATAAATGTCGTTGATGTTTTCTTACAAAATTATTTGTCAAAATATGTTCTTCTCCTTATTCTATACTAGTTTAGAACTTGAAGTTTTCCATTTTGAAGCCTTAGTCTTTGTAGATCTAGGTTTTAACTATTTTCGGATTTTCTTGGTTTTGATCTAGCAAACTTCATTATTTTTAAGTTTTGATGGTTCCATGTTGTAGAGAATTTTGTTCTACCCCATTTTGACCTAAGGAAGTTCCGATTTGGGCTCCGGATGAAGGTTTTGTGTAGTTTGGAAGCCATGGTTGCTTGGCTCCTCTTCTCGGACAAGTGGAGAAGAAGAGCAGTACTTGACCGCATGAATCCTCATGCGGCAAGCCTCTGAGCCGCATGGCCTTTCCAGCCGCATGAGACTCGTTCGAGCTCAGCCGCATGGAAAGTCCTTCCTAGCCGCATAAGACTTGCTTGAGTACTTGACCGCATGAACCTTCATGCGGCAAGTAATTGAGCCGCATAGCCTTGTTCAGACTCAGCTGCATGAGCCCCGGTCGCATGGACTTCATGCGGCTAGCCTTCGAGCCGCATGAGTTTCTTTTGTACCCAGCCGCATATGCGCTACTGTTTTTGGGCCGCAAAAGGCCCATCCATCATCCAGCCGCATATGTATCGCCCATGCTCAGCCGCATAGGACTTCGTCTGATCGTAGCCGCATATGCTGTTGAACCCCGGCCGCCTGGCGATTGTTCCCTTCGCAGCCGCATAAGCTGACACCCCTTCATCCGCATGAACCCGCCTTTCCAGCCGCATGCGCCTTAGGCTCCCTTAGCCGCATGAGCGTGCAGTCCCAGCCGCATGAACCTGTGTTGACCTAGCCGTATGGACTCACTCCCCTTGAGCCGCATGGACTTTTGTGCCCTATCTTGTTACCTTATTATTATTATTATATATATTATATGCCCATTTTATATCCTTACGCCTTTTGTCCCGAGCATGATATGAGCACTAATGTGACCCCGGAGAACAAAGTGTTCCTACCTGATACATGTAAATGTCCCAGTTCTTGCTCATGCTCGACAAAAGACTCGTAACTCCACGTGACATATTTGCAATGATGCATTACACTAAGGAGGGTAGAACATGTTGACATACTGATTGACATGAATCCTCTTTGGGGTACTCGTACTAAGGTACGACTTTAGGAGGATAATCATGCAGGCCACAGCATGTGAGTCCAAGATTTCACCTAGGGTTAAACTAGGCAACTAAATATACTAGATGCATGGGGAGGGCAAAATCCCTAGGTCGTGTTACACCAGCCGCCTTGAGATATTGTCTCGACGCGCCGGCTGGTCTCCACGGATACTGTGTCATCTGCAACGAGTGGATGACTGTATCCGATTAATTCCTGCTACATATTATATGTTTTAGCAAGGTAGCCTTACGAGGGACCTGTGCTCAATCATACCTGTCTACGCGAACCCCTGGGTTGGCTAGCCTTGCTGGAAAGATACGATCTGAGGATTTCTAAATAACATGATGCGAGGATAACCTCGTCCCACTAGAAACTCGTAGACTTGATTGGCCGTAAAAACGACTTGCTTGTATCCTATTACCTTCCGTGAATAACTGAGGGAAGCGGACTGTCATGGCTCGTGATCCAACCCATGTTTTTGTTTGATTGTTGGGTTGGTTATCGTACTATGACAGGCTGTGGACCGAAGTTATGAACGGAAGACTTATTCTGGTTGTGAAGTGCTACTTCTGTGAATGACTGAGGAACATGGTCTATCATGGTGCATGATCCAACCCATGTTCTTGTTTGATTGTTGGGTTGGTTATTGTGCTACGATAGGCTGTCGACCGAAGTCACGATCAGGAGATTTTATTGTTTATACCCTTTAACTTATGCGAAAGTCATAGAGTACGACGCGTCCCGACTCCATGCGGCACCTTTTGTCCTTGTTTGGTTGTAAGGGTGCCATATGGGTTCGAGGATGTTGCGCTACCCTATAATAGTAGCATAAGTATTACTATTATCAATCATTCTATTTAACTGGGTTTTTAATCTTAACTCTTGTGTCCCTTTGGCGGTACTTGCTATTCGGGGCTGACCCCGCTAATTTTGTTTGGCCAGATCCCGTAGCAGAGCCTGAGGACACGATCTTCCTTCCTGACATCCATGGTGCATACTAGGAGCATGGCAGTTCGGGGACTCGAGTGGGTTTCTTCTCCACCACTCCTGCTTATACTTTTGCGGCGTTTAGCCACCGGCACCTGTTAGCCGGATTACTTGATATTTTGTGTCAGTACATAATTGTAATTAAACAGACTGCAGCTGTATATAATTTGTACTCCTGACTCTCCGAGATAGCTAAATTATGAATCTAGTCTCTCATGATCATTTTGATGAAGCGTCGGGGACGCCTTACTGCTTTATCTTTAATGTTCATCTATTTGCTGATGTAATTTGATTGATTGAGACATAGAACTCTGTGGGACCATAGGAGACTTGATTGTAGCATGTACCCCCTAGTCTCTCGACAGCCACGATCGCCGTATGACGTTACGTACCTCATATGGTATAGCTGGCCTAGTCCGTCTCCGTATTTCGGTACTGGGGCGTGACATATCTGCTTTTAATTTTAAATTGGTGATTATTTTTCGCTGCACTCGCACTCACTCTATTTACCCCCTCTAGAGGTGCTCAACGGTCCTACTATATATATATATATATATATATATATATATATATATATATATATATATTAAAAAATATATATATATATATATATATATATATATATATATATAAACTGTTTATATATTAATTGGGGGTTGGGGGGTAAATGTCCAAACCACCCCCTATAATAACCGTTATAGTGAATGTTGGAGGGGTATTTTCTTAAAAATACCCCTCAAAGTGCCATTATATGAATTTTGTGGGGGGTGGGGGGTGGTTATAATTGCTGTTTTATATCCGTTTGAGGGATATTTTGGTTATTTTGTAAAAAAAACCAAAATACCCTTGTAAAACTATATTTTAGGGGTATTACGGTTATTTGACACCCAAATTTTTTTTCCTATAAATAGGGTATTATTCATGAGATTAACCACAACAAATTTTCTTTCCTCCCTTGCAATATTTAGAAGCAAACAAATTTATTAAGATGGAAGCATCAACTTTCTAGAGTGTAGTTACAAATTTTTTGGATTCTGAAGTATAATTTTTTGGAGGCTTCAATTTGTGTGAAAAAAATATTAGAGGCTTCAAGTTGACGTTTCAAGTAATTTTTACTTTTTAAAAAAATATTTTCCTTTTCTTTTTTTTTGATTCGTGAATTTTTTGTTGGCCCATTGGTCATGGCCATACCTGATTTCGTTAACCGTCTTCAACTCTAATTCCAATACAACAAATAATACACTATTGCAGGTACAAAAGTTGAACCCTTGTTGCGTTGTCAATTGATCAAGTCTTCGCCGAACTAAATGAATAAAAAAGATGCTCAAGACAAATTTTCTGTTTTATTATGTATTTTCTATTTTATTGAGTCATAGGAATGTACATCAGACAAACTTGGCACATGCTTAACTTCTCAAAAAGTCCACATCCAAAAAAGCCTACCCAATTTAGTCCACATCTACATACAATCTACAGTATCAAATTGAGCCCAAACCTAAATATGCACTTGACCCAATTTGGAAACAGGGCAACCGAACTCGGTAGTATCCCATTGGATAGGTCACCCTGTTGAATCGGCTCTAACGTTCGATTTTTTGAACGTTAAGGAACCAAACTCTGCCGGAGTTCGGTCCCCAAAAATACTATAAATAGAGTTGAGATTGCCATTCATTTCACTCATGCCATTCCATCTCTTCTCTTCTTTATCTAAAGTGTTCTGAGCTTTATACTTTCAAATCAAAGCCTTTACGACTCCTAACTAAGCCAGTGCCAGTTTGTTCTGATCTAGAAGTTTGGTCGGGTTGTAAAGAAGGCTTGGCAATGTCTTTGTTTTCATATTGTTCCTGAAGTCGACAAGTCCTTCAAATTAAAGGCTTGCAAGTTAAAGTACTGCTCTTCAGACTAAAAGCACGTATTGTAAGGAGTTGCAAGCACTTCGGATTCAAAGCTTGTCTGCATAGTGGATTCAATATCTAGCTAGAGTACTTAAGACTTGACTAGTCCCCTCAGAGAAAAACCAGTATAAATCTCGAGATTTGCGTTTGTTTTTCTCTATTCATTTACTTTACGATTTACTCATACACTGCTTGTTGCATATTAGTTTGTTCATTGTCACAAATATTTTTAAGTGGTAGTTTTTATTCTGCTGCACACACACACTCTCTCTTCACCTCCCTCTAGAGGTGCTCAACGGTCCTATAATTGGTATCAAAGCAGACTATGTTCAAATATAACACTCTAGAAAGTATACATATGACAGCCGTAAAATTTATATTTATTGGTGAAGGGCAGACCACAAATAGACCCCCACTATTTGATAGAACTAACTATACCTACTAAAAAAAGGATGAGTTTCTAAAATCACATGACTTTGATATCTGGTCTATAGTCATAGACGGTTATAAAAAGCCACATAGAATAGTGATTGATGCTAACCTTGTAGACAAGCCCCATGATAGATACACAGACCAAAAAAAGACACCTATCAATGTATTATTTTGTGCTATTGACAAACTATATTTAATAGTATATCTACAAATGTCACATCATACGGTATTTGGAAACTTCTTGAGGTAACTCATGAAGGCACTTCACAAGTGAAGAAATCCAAGATAAATAGATTGACACAAGAGTATGGGGCTTTCAAGATGAAGTTAAATTGAATCAATCACTCAAATGTTCACTCATTTTGTTGATATAACTAATCATTTTTCTTTCCTTGGCAAGGATTACTCAAATCATGAAAAGATTCGCAAAGCGCTCAGGGGACTGTCCAATAACTGGAATCCAAAAGCTACTGTGATTATATAAGGAAATGATCTCACCACTATGTCACTGGAAAGACTCTTGGGCAAACTGATGACTCATGAGCTAGACCTACAAGCTCATACGAAGAGAATCTCAAGTGAAGATACTGATAATGATGATGACTCTGATGGTGAGGAACAAGCTGTTCTTATAAAGAACTTCAATTTTTTTAAGGTTTGAGAAATCAAACCGAAAGAATAAAAAATTACCAATAGAGCAATGAAGAAGAGGTTATATGCTATGGATGCAAGAAGACAGTGCACATCAAGAAAGATTGTCCAATGGCCAAGAAAAGTTCCTATAAAAGATCAAACAAATAGTCTTTGTCACAAAAATATGAAAACACAAGCATCTGACATGAAAGCGAGGCTAGTGACTCAAAGAAAGAGGAAAGACCCAATAATTCAGCGAAAGTCTGTTTAGTGACATTCGATCAGGTGTCAACCAATCCTCTGTATGATGACTTTATGTTTGAAGAACTTTCTGAAGCATTTAGTGACTTGTTATATGAACACAAGAAAGTATTGGACAAATATAAGCAGTCACGAAAAAAGATAAAAGCTTACACGACTGAAGTTGAAAGGTTTTCATCCCTATTGAAAGATATATGGGAAACACCTTCCACCTGTAACACGAATGAAAAAATATCAGCTCTTAAGCTTAGCTTGTATGATGCCCACAAAGTAATTGAGAAAAAAGATCATGACTATGCAAAGCTGAATGAGTTACATGATTTAGAGAAGAAAAAAAAACTTGTAGCCACACAAAAGGTAGATGTTATATCTGACAAGTATGATGAGGTAGTAGCAATCTCTAAAAGTTAGAGATTAGGTTAGGCAAATAGGTCATACCTGTTACTCAAACCAAAATCTATCCAGGGACACAACATACATATAGCAGGACACGATAAAAAAAAGCACATAAGCCTAATATTTTACATAATCATGCTTTTGTTTATAAGTATCCACGGAAGGCACACAAGCATGATGTCTATAATATGACACCAAACACTAGCTCTCCAATTACATGTACATACTGTGGTACACATGGACATATCTCACAGTTTTATAGAGTTAGAAACTATCCCCAAAACTAATAAAGATGACAGCTGACTATGGCATATGAGATTAGGTACACATGTACATACTGTGGTACACATGTGACTATGCCCAAAACTAACATTTCTAGTACCTTAAGGAAATTGGTACCAAAGGTCGCATCTACTCGTTTTGTAGGTGGGTCAACCCTCTCATGCTAGAAGCAAATAGATTCATGATAGCAGATGTTCGTGGCATATGACTGGTGATAAATCTCTATTCTCTACGCTATCGATGAAGAAAGAAGCATATGTAATTCAGAAATAATCTGAGGGGTTATATAATAGGTAATGGTATTGTTGGTATGCCTTTTTACCCAGTCATAAAGACGTTTGTCTGGCCACAGAGTTAAAGCATAACTTATTAAGTATTAGTCATCTTGCCAATAATGGTTATGATATTAACTTTGTGAAAGATAAATGTTCTATATATATGATATGACTACTGGGGATTTAATTTATGAAGGAATATGGGAGGATAACATCTATGTTTTTAATCTATCAGACAATACTAACAATACAGGCAAGTGCCTTATAGCAAATAAAGATGACAGCTTACTATGGCATATGAGATTAGGATACGTAAATATGGACACCATATCAAGACTATCAACAAAGAAATTGGTGAAAGGATTACCTAAAATTTTATTCAAAAGAGAGATGGTATGTTCTGATTGCAAGAAAAAACAAAGCAACTAGGTCGTCGTCTAAATCCATAAACGTTATAAGTACTTCAAGACCCTTGCAATTATTCCACATATATTTATTTGGACCAAGTAGAGTCGTCAGTCTTGTTGGAAAACTCTACGCTTTTGTTATTGTTGATTATTTTTTTCGTTACACTTGGGTTTTATTTTTATCAAAAGTGATACGTTTTTTGAATTTTAAATTTTTTGTAAAAAGTTTTATGATTTAAATGGTTATTTTCATGAGTTTTCTTGTCCTAAAACTCTCCAATAAAATGGTGTTGTGGAGCAAAATAATAGAACCTCAGCGATATAGCTAGAGTCATGCTTAATTAGTACAATCTTCCAAAATATTTTTGGGCTGAAGATGTAAGTACAGCTTGTCATATTTTAAATAGGGTTCTGATTCGACCTATATCGAAGAAGACTCTCTATGAATTGTGGTTTAATCGTATTCCTAATATTTCTTATTTCGAAGTTTTTGCCTGTCGTTGTTTCATTCTGAACACCAAGGATAACTTGGGTAAGTTCGACTCTAAGGCAGATGAAGGAATATTTCTTAGATATCATGCTAAAAGTAAAGGATATAGACTTTTCAATAAAACATCCTTAATTGTTGAAGAGTCTATAAATGTTACTTTTAATGAACCTAACAGTCAATTACCAAGTGACAGTGGTAACGAAGACTTGGAAAAGACGTCCAACAAAGCACCTGAAGATACTAATACTGGAATAAGTTATCTGGAGAGTCTGCCAAAGAAGATGAGGTTTGTCAGACCATCCAGAAACTTTGATCATAGGTGATGTATCAAAGGGAGTAAGTACACGTTCATCTACTAAGGATATAGTTGCTAATGTTATATTTATTTCACACGTAGAACCTAAGACAATAGCAAATGCTTTTAATGATGAACTTTCGATTAATGCTATGAAAGATCAATTAAACCAGTACGAGAGGACCAAGTTTAGGAACTTTTTCCAAACTTGTTGGTCACTCTATAATTGGTACCAAATGGGTATTTCGAGATAAACTACGTGAGGATGGACAAGTCGTTCGCAAAAAAAGCACGTCTAGTTGCTCAGGATTATAATCAAGAAGAATGAATTGATTATGACGAGACCTATGCTCATGTTGCTAGACTAGAGTCCATTGGCATGCTTTGTGCATATGCATGTTTTCATGATTTTAAACTTTTTCAAATTGACGTCAAGAGTGCATTTTTAAATGGTTTTATAAAAGAAGATATTTTTGTAAAACAAACCCCTGGTTTAAAGATTTTAAATTTTCTGATCACGTTTTCAAACTCCTAAAGGCACTATATGGACTTAAACAAGCCCCTAGAGCTTGGTATGATCGCCTAAGTACCTTTCTATTATTTAGCCACCTGGAGTCCAATGATGAGGGCATTGTATTCCGCCACATTATTAGAACTTGGTTCCATAATGGAATATGCCTGATGAATGACTAGGTCCTCGGGGTTAACCAGGACCAACCCTACTCCTGTGATATTCGCCTTTGGGTCTTGTTCTTGAAGTCCCATCGAAAAACATTCCTTAGATGGGCTCATATACGGCTGTGCTGAATTCCAAGACTTTCCAGCTGGAATATCATCATAGAGTTTCGACGTTTTCGGTACAGGATGTGCAGCCAGAAATCGGCCACCGCTTGACCTTTGAATACCTTTTGCGAAACAAACACCATGTCGTACGGGATAGTAAGATTGCCCATGTGGCTAGCCGTGAGTTTAGCACTCCCGTCTTAGTCATGAATACTCTGAAAGGAATGACCCGAGAAATGATGTGGATCGTCTGCCTGCCACATAGTGGCAGGTTTTCTGTATGGCAAACACCAAAGCCGAGCACTCCTTTTCGACGAGGTTGTATCGATGCTCGGTGTCGACCATCATCCTACTGAGGTAGTAGATGGCTTGTTCATGGTCTGCATCACTTTTCTGAGCTAACAGGGTGCCAAGAGAATGGTCTATTGCATAGACATAAAGCAAAAAGGCCTTCACACGAGTGGGGCTACCAGAATTGGGGGGTTCGTGAGATATTCCTTAATGTCATCGAATGCTTGCTGACACTCCTTGGTCCAGACATAAGAAACTCCCTTCTTTATTAGCTTGGTGAAGGGTTGGCATCGCCCGAAAAGATTTGCTATGAATCTTCGGATATACGCCAAATGTCCTTGCAGGCCACGAGGCTCTCTAAGATTCTTCGGTGGATGCATGTCAGAGATGGCTTTGGTCTTCTTAGGGTCAATGTGAATGCCCTTCGTAGTTACAATAAAACCCAAGAACTTACCACTAGAAACTCCCAGGAAAGACTTGGTTGGGTTCATCTTCAGCTGATGTGTCTGCATCAGATCGAATATAGTCATTACGTCCTGCAGATGGTTGCCCTTACTTCAACTTTTAACAATGATGTCATCAACATAACATTTTACTATTTTGCAGAGGTGTTTACGGAACATGGTGCTCATAGCCCGTTGATATGTTGTCCCTGCATTCTTTAAACCGAAAGGTATCACTGTATAACAATAGATTTCTTTTGGTGTTCAAAATGACGTGTGCTTTTCGCCATCCAGGAATATTTTGATTTGGTTGTAGCCTGAGAATCCGTCCATGAAAGACATGCGCTCGAAGACATATGTGTTGTCGATCATCACCTTAGTGATCGGGAGAGGGAACTCATCTTTCGATCAAGCTGAATTGATATTTCAGAAGTCTATGCAGACCGGATCTTCCCGTTCTTTTTGGTGACAGGAACAATGTTGGCTACCCAATCTGGATGTTGTTCCTCGTGAATGAAACCGCTTTTTATGATTTTATTCACTTCGATTTCAATAGCATCCATGACATCGGGACGGAAGCCTGCTACTGTTTGACAGGTTTAGCATTTGGCAGGATGTTGAGTTATGTATTGCAACTTGTGGGTTTAACCCCGGCATATCTTCATAACTCCAAACGAAGACGTCGATATAATCCTGGATAAGCTGTACCAAGGATTCATGGTCATCTCCTGATAGGCCTTTACTGATGAAGATAGGTTTGGGCAATGATTCATCACCTAAGTCGATTTGTACGACCTCATCTCGGTGGGAGGCTTTCGTTGCTCAAAACGTAACTCCCATTAAGATACTAGGCGTTGAGCCCATGGTTCTTCCTCAAAGAACTCTAGCATTTGGCTATCATCCTCTGCTGAAGGGTGTGCAAACATCATATTGACAGACAAGACTTTTATGAAGACTTGGCCAATGCTGGTATCAGAGTCCCAAGTAGAGGATTCAGATGGGTGAGAGTGCACCTCCACTTCGGCTTCTGAACTCTACGAGGTTGTTGGAGGCGTTACATAGCCTAACCCGCGTCGAGTGCGATTATAGTAATCCTGAGGCTTCCCTTGTGGGGCGGGGAGGCTTACGGGTAGGCGTCGACTTTTACCATAATTAGGCTATTGCCGCTGTTTAAGTCGTAACCCATCTTTTGGATTAGGTATTTTTGTAGCTTCTGCTTCCTATATTAGAAATTTAGGAAATTTGGATTATGATTAATTTTATGATCATTAAGAAGTCATGCCTAAGCCTATAGGGGTGAGCATATAACGGTTGAGAACCGAAAACCAAACCGAACCGAACCAAAATATGACAAACGGTTCAGATTTTTGGTTATCGGTTCAATGTTCGGTTTTGAAATTTGAAAATTTGAAATAATGGTTCAATTTTTCGGTTCTTGATCCGGGTAACCGAACCGAAAACCGATTTAGATTTATTAATTTATCAAACTACCCTCAATCTACATATATTAATATTTTGTAACCCCTTACTGAGCGTACTCTCTTCTGCTATTCTCTGTCGGTACTTCTTTAAACACTCTCTCCATGCCCTCAATCTATATATACTAATATATTTCATACCATGTAATAAAATAATTGATAAATACAATAATGTCATATTTTTAAAATAAATTGTTATTTAAATAGGCTTATTTTGTTAAAATTTAAAGATCCGACACATTGGTCCATGAAACCGAACCGACCAAAAACGGAATCGATTAATTCGGTTCGATTTTGTTTAATTTTTTTTTATAAAAAGGGTTCGGTTTTCTGAAATACAGTTTACGGTTATTTCGGTTTTCATATATACGATTCGGTTTGAATCGAATCGAACCGTTGCTCACCCCTATAAGCCTATGGGTGAGCTATGACCATATTAAAGTCATATGGCCTCTAGATAGCATATATATATATATTATTTACCTATTTTATATTTTTCTATAATTTATATTTTTAGGTATTTAATATTTGAAGGTTTATTATTTTTAAGGACTTCTAGGATTTACCGTAAAATCATTCGAGATTATTTGGGACCAAATATTTTTATTAGGCTTTAGAGGGTTAAAAATATTTTCTATAATTTTTTGGAATTTTTCTAAAAGTTTTAGCGATTTATTTGGATTTAAAATAACTTTCTGAATTTAAATACACAGTCAAACGCCCAGTCAACGTCGTCGGTCCCACTCGTTAGCCACTCAGAGCAACGCGAGCGGCCCAGCTGTCAGCCGCGTGGCAGTGCTGACTGTGTGGCTTCCATATTTGGAGCCGCTGAGCTGCCAGCTCAGCTGGACTAAGCCGGGTGCAACCATCACCACCAGATCCTGGCGGGATCGTTAAGATCTTGCCACGTGTCCATGTGGCACTAGTGGCTCAAACCGCCTCTTTAGCCTCTCTCTATATATATATATATATATATATATATATATATATATATATTCAGAAACCTAGGGTTTTATTTCTGCCAAATTTTTAGAGGTTTGATCCTTGGAGACATTCGACTTCGCAGAGTGATTGCAAACAGCACCAATATCTTTTTCGTGTGCCATTTTTTTGTTCGAATCATCTCGAGGTCAGTTTTCAGAATATATAATTTATTTTTTGATATTTTGTTTGTGAATTTCTGGGAATTTATTTGATTGTCGGTTGTCCAAAACTTGACACATCGTACGGTTTTCAATATTCTGGGAGATGTCGAACTCCTTTTTGAGATCCTTTTGAAGTTTTGGAAAGCTGACATGAATATCTATAATGTATAATTTTTTTTGAAATTTAGAAATTCTTTTAGTATTTTATTTAATTCGTTGAACTCAATTGGATCGGTAATTCACCGATTTGGTTATGGTTAGCCATAACGGTGATAATTTTTGATAAAATCATAATTTTACGACATGGTTAATTCCGGTGCACTTGTGGTACTGAAATCTACTAAGATGCATCCTCAAATTCTTGAGTTCGTAACGTTTGACTAGTTAGTCAATGGTACGCTTCGATTTACGTGTCATGGATTCTAAAATTAGAACCGTGACTTTCTGTGGCCAAAATTTCTTATTTAAATTATATTTCAGATTATTATTAGGTTAAATTATATTTTTGAGTAATTTATTTCAGAATTAAATAATATTAGATAGGTTAACCCATTAGCCATTTATTCTATTATTTTAGAATTAGAATATTAGAATTGACTTGTGGTACGATA
The DNA here is from genome assembly GCA_029216955.1 of Iris pallida. Classification (NCBI taxonomy): domain Eukaryota; kingdom Viridiplantae; phylum Streptophyta; class Magnoliopsida; order Asparagales; family Iridaceae; genus Iris; species Iris pallida. Next base: position 3,259,981 of record JANAVB010005598.1, on the reverse strand, counting down.
GTGTGATATGGGTTGATAGATTCTAGGTCAGACTTAACACATCACAAAATTAAATAATATTTGACATGTTAACACATCACACGTTTGACTAGTTTCTCTCGTCCTTATGAAAACGGTTTATTCATGAGTTCAGACAAGTACAATATTGTATTATATTTTTAGTACATTATAATGCTTTCTTTATTATGTTCTTATTTTGGCATCCAGTTGAGACACGATGGTGACATGACAGACTTGTTGTATCATTGACCGTATTGTTGTTTAGTGAGTCGGGAGTGAAAATACTCGGTAGATATTTGAACAAAGCCAACTATTGTTATTATGGATAGCTAGTCATACACCGCACGTATGGGTTAGCCGTACCCTTTTATTATGGATAGCCATCTATATGACGTGCCGTATTAGCCCAACCGTTCATGTATCGAAAGGTATTTCATGCATACTTTTTGTTTCATTGCTCATGATCATAGTCCAGTTCCTTTATTTACATGTTTATTTTCTATTAGCTTACTTGTTCATGATTATTGTTCTCATATGGTTCATATCCTGCTAGTTCTTTACCTGTCCTTTACTATTATTGTTTATTATTGTCCTAGCTTATTTTTGCTGACTACATTAAATGCAATATGATTGTACTTTGCTCCTTTCCTGACTGGATCGTTGACAATATAGGAGAGAATGACGACTATCTCTATTATTCTTATTATGGTCTACCAGAGGGTGGTGTTGATGATGTTGGTACCGAGAATCAGGAGCTATGATCGATCTCTAGAGGGATCTAGATTTACATTTTATTATGCTTTAGTTTACTTTCATAGTTGGACCGAATATGTCTCCGGATGGACTATATTATTATTCGGGATTTAGTCTCTCTACTATTGAATTTGGGTCTTATTATTCATTATCTATCATACCATTAATTCTTGATTTATGCTATTGCTGAGTATGTTTTGTATCTGTGATCACTTGTATCTGTGGAGAATTTATTGTGTGTTACGAGACAACGTTCTACCGCTGGTACCGCGACCTAACCTGGGCTTGGCTACGTACTCATACTCGGTTATCCAAGAGCAAGTCATGACAGTTTTGCTTGAGGGATATAACGGTAGATTTGCAACTTGCCGTTATCAGGCATTGGTTCAATTGGGGAGAGATTTTGGTGATGTTCCACCTTACCGAAGATAATTGGGTTTTCTCTATCTTTCTGGCTAGAACCATAAATCAATCATCTCGGGATGGGAGGACTCGACTTATATCATTAGCCGGTGTTATTTGTATTTGTAGTGAGCCTAAAGTATTATCTAAGGTATACATGTGCAACTCCTCTTCCCGAATTAATTTTTTATTATTATTATTGTGTTTAAAGGTAATTTTCCTCGATACTTTGTGAATAATATTTTATGATATTTCTTTATCAAAAACTTAAATTAAATATTATGGGAAGGGCTATATATATATATATATATATATATATATATATATATATATATATTTTTTTTATATATATATATATATATATATATATATATATATATATAATATTTCGTGATGGAAAATATTTTATGTTTGAGGAAGTATTATATATATTTGAAGGAAAAAAATATTTACTAGTTTTTTTAATTATAAAATGTACTTCTAGAAATATTTGATCTAAATTTTATCATTTATTTTATTTTTTGATTTGAAAATATATTTTAAATATTATACAATAAGATATAATATTATTTTTGAATAATTATTTCGATCAATTACTAGATTAGATTTGATCAATCTATGATTAATTTATTTATGTTTATGGAAAAGAATTTCTAAATTAATTTATAGAAATATACTTCATTTTATTTTGATGGAACTAACTATTGTTAATTATTATGATGAATATTGAATATAGTTTGTATTAAATTAGTTTTAAAATTATTGAGTATTATCTTTTAATGACAATAAGACTTATGAAATTGTTTTTAAATAAGGTTATAGATTAAAGGAAATATACTTTAATTTATCTTAATAATATCAAATATACGATTTAGATTATTTTGATAGATATTAAATGTTATTTAAATTAAATATAATAGATTATGATTGGAATTAAGTTTGATTTTAAAAATGTATTGGATTTAAATTTAAAGTGAGAGTTATCTTAGAGAATTTTAATCCTTATCGATAAAGTAGTCTCAACTCCTATATACAGGAGAGGCTCCCTCTATTTTCTCAACAACCACAATTCCCAAATCAAATTTCCAATCTCGAATTCCCCATCTCCAAAATCCCTAACCCTAATTTCCAATTCCCAAAACCCTAACCCTAATCCTAATTTGGTTTCTGTGTCATCGTGTGTAGCGGACAACTTCACGCCACAGCCAAACGTGACACCCACCACCTGCAGCAAACCCAACCCGACCACCTCATCGCTCCCTGTCCCATGTCACGACCCGCACCCGGATATTCGACCACGAGTACATGGGCCACGCCCAGCATATGCCGCAGTATCGACGGTAGAACGCTGTCAAGTGTCCAATAAATATCTACAACATCTAGATGATCCATGAAAATAAATGTACTCAAATCACATCACAAACGACTGAGAAAGATATGAAATAGGAAATATATCAATATCTCTAAAACAACTAAAGTCTACAAATGAATATACATAACCAGAATGTATCGGAGACAAATCCGATAACGAAACATAAATCAAAATACAATGGCCTAGAACTCCCGGGAGACAACTCACGGTGAATAGAACATCGAGATCCGTCTCAGCTAGCATCATCCTGTAGTCCAATAATACAGGGCATAACAATTCCTAAAAATGTGGTTATCCAGTCAGGATTGGAACGAATACATGACTCCGAAAGCAGTTCCAAAACATGGTAGGAAATATGGAACTAGCAATAAAATAAGATACATGACATGCTGTAAAGGAAGTACATGAATACATGATATATAGATAAGTAAACTGAGTACATGAAAATAGAATAGAGAAACTATGAACTATAATAAATATAAGTGTTTCAGAGCACAAGATGGTTATGCGATTGATTTAGGTTGTACATGATTATTCTAGGTAACTCGATTATACGTGAAGTCATAATCGACATATACATGATTACACTAGAGGGATTTAATCACACAACCACTTCTACTCTCCCATCCCGATCAATACACAAGGATCTGATCAAGACACGTTATGTACTTGATTATTTTTTATACATAAAGCACATATGAGAATATGAGAGTACATGAGAGCACATGAGTGTACATGAATAATACGAATACAAGGAGTACACGATGTACATGAACATGAAATACCCGATACACACGATAAGGGAATAACATCTCATGACAAGATCCATATAGTACTGGTCCGTGAAAATAATGTGTCAGCATCAAGTAAAGTAGTCTAGAGCAGGCAATATAGATACTATCTTGATAAAAACGATCAGAGAATGTACTTGCCTCAATTTGGTTGAAGTCGACGTGAGCGACACGAGCGTGTCGACACGGAATAGGTACGATGCTATGCTCCATAAGATAGTCCCAAACGAAGGCACAGACAGTTCCATTGAGTCCAAAATAGTCCAAATAGCCTGGTTTGGTATATAGAAACCCAAAATCAGAGTTCGACACGATACTCGAATCGAGAAAACAAGTTGATTAAACAAGGATCGAGGTTTGGTTAACTAAATCGAAGAGAGGAATGTTTAAGGGATTTAGCCAAGACTTTGGACTATCTAATCCTAATAAAGTAGATATTTAGAGGAAAATAATATCTAGCAAGAGTCTCTTCAAAAGTATCTATTTATTCTTATTTATAATCAAAATATTTATTCTCAAAGACTTATTAGAAATCATTTTGAAACTATTTATAAATATAAATACCTCAAGTATAGTCTAACTATGCCAAGTCCCATATTACCAACATACAATTTATTTAAGCATACTCTATGGGTAAAAATATATTTAGATTAGATAAAATGTTATACTATTATTCTAGTTTGTTAAAGCAATTTGGAAATAATAATTGTTTTTTCTACCAATAGTTTTATGAAAACATTTTCTATATATTTTTAAATAGTACTAAAGGATTTAATATTAATGAAAGTAATATTATAAATACGTATACGTATATATATACCAAATACACACACATACACACACACACACACATATAAAATAATATATACATACGTTTTAATACGAAAAGGAATTTAATATCTATAATATACATACCAAAATCAGCTATTAGGCTTAGCCCAACCTACTGTAATGCAAACCAAAAAGAAAACAAGTTAAAACTGTGCTGGGTTTGAAGCCCAAGCCCAAACAAAATAAACCATTTCCTCACTTCTTCCTTTTTATAAAGAAAAATCCCATTGGGCTCAGCCCAGCCCAAAATCAACTTTAATTAATGTGATTACTAAAATACACTTGATTAATCACAAACCCCAAATTAAAAAGGGGACAGGGGTTCTGTTGCTACTATTCTCGGTCCAAGGAATTCAAATCAAGAGAACGAAAAGGGAGAGGGGGTGCTCACGAGGGGAATTTGCGCCGGCGAAGTCGGGACCGGTAGGCGGCTACCGGCAGACGGTGCGCTGGGGTGGCCCGGTGAGGGCGGCGCTCAGGTTCTCCAGTAGAGGCGGGAGAAGTCAGATCCGATGGAGGCAGCAACGTCGGGCAAAAACGAACGGGGTGATCTGGACGGGTGGCTTGTCGGGACGAAGGCGCCAGCTCTGGATAGTGCTTTCAAAATGGGCTAAGCCCGTTGGATCGGCCCGCCCGTCCGCCAAAAAGTGGGTTGGGCCGCATTTAGGAGCCCGCCAAACAGCGGCTGGACCGCTAGTAGCCCCCCACGTGGGCTAGCCCGCGGGCCAAGTGGGTTGGCCCGCCATCTTTTTTTTTATAAAATTTTTAATTTTTTTTATTTAGCACATATATGAATATGTATATAAATGATAAAAATTCTATTTAATGCAAGTAATGACGTATAAAATTTAAATTTGGTCATTTATTTACATGAATGAAGGTATTTTAAAGAAATATCTACTATTATAATATTTCTTGTATTTTACTTGTAATTTGATGCATATAGAGTAGTAAAAAAATAATTATGATTTTTTCCTTTTAAGAACTAAAACAATAATTAAAAAATTAAAAAATTAAGCGGGCTAGCCCGCCTAGCCCCGGCCCGCGGTGGGTTGGGCTGGGTTAAAATTTTTCCAGCCCGCCAAAATGGTGGGTCGCCCACCCCGCCCCGCCAAATGGTGGGTTATGGTGGGTTACGGGCCGGCCCGCCCCGCCGGCCCGTCTTGACAGCTCTAGATCTGGGCGACGGACCGCCGATGGGTGTACCTGATCTGGGCGATCCAGATCTGACGGGGTCGGCGCCATACGGAGCGGTCGAGAGAAATGGAGTCGCCGACGTGGGCGGACGGCTCGAGAACACAGGTTGGGTCATCTCCTAAATCCTCTCCTGTGTGATGTGTGGTGGTTTACTGTGTTGGACGGCTATGGCCGGTAGTAGGTTGTCGAAGGTGTCGGTTGGGGTGTATGATGCCGATGGTGGTAACGTACTGAATGGTGGTGGCGATTGTGTGTGTGGTGTTGACAGTGGAGGTGGTGGTATTGGGGAAGGTCAACAGAGAGTGACGATGATGGTGGTGGCGTTGGTGATGATGAATGGTGGTGGTAGTGGTGGTGTTTGCTTGTAGGGGCTGCCGGTGGTGGTTAAGCATTGGAGAGAGGCCGGGGGTTGCGATGGTTGTGAATGTATGGTGGTCGGACAGTATTGGTGTGGTGGTGGTGGTGTTGTATTGAGATGGCCATTGGCCAAGGTGGTGGAGGTCGTGATGAGGGACGACGATGGCAATGACCATCGGGTATAGTAGCGGCACTGTCGGCCTTGGCAGAAAATTGGGTGGCGACGGCTTACATTGAAAGCATAGTGAATTGTGTAGGATGTAACATTTGGGGATAGGTCTATTTATAGGATAAAGGAATCCTAAAAATGTATATGCATAGAAAATTAGTAAATTAGTAAAAATGCTAACTGCTAACACTAACTTCTAACCCTAACAGTTATTTACTATCTGTTGATTTAATTAGCACTAAAATAAATATTAGCTATGATAATATTAATTAATTAATTAGT
>JANAVB010005598.1:3160336-3221163 GCA_029216955.1 Iris pallida | reverse complement strand
GATACTATAGAGAATAGGAAAATGCCCTGTGTGTACCATAAGATCTAAGGCCAAAAACTAGTGAAGTTCTGTAAGTTAAGTAGCATGTCTCCCCAACCTTGCGTTATGTGGTTCTTGTTGATCTATTACAGGGTAATAGGCTGACACTAATAGGTTTACTTAAAACTAGAATTCAGAAGTCCATAACCCATTAGTCGACCAAGGCCTTTTGGATAGAAGATAGTAGGATGCCTATATAAGCGATGACACCATGAAAGGTTTTGATTTTCCCAAAACCTAAACTACTTATTCCTCCTAAAAAAAATCTTGCATATTTAAATGTTGACTCTCTTGACCAATTCTGCTATTACATCCAAGTTTTTGCAAGCTTACTCTTTTATCGAGCTTGATTCAAGACATAGTTTATTGGGGACGCCCTCTAACATATTGTCTAATCAGAATCATTGTATTACGTCTGATCACCATGACATTCGGTTCGCTTTTATCTAATTATCCTACGTGGATTGAGAGTATGTCTCTAGGATCTCAACCGCGACTGCTTTGACAATTCCTCTTGAATTAAACGTTCGCCCTTGAATCATGTAATTGGTGTCAGAGACATCTCTCTTGAACTCTTTATTGTTTCGTCTTCACTGATTAGAAAGTGAAAGCTCGTAATGATAGATAGATACAGAGTATTCCCATGGCTATGATAGTTGTATAGGCAAGTGTAGCTACCATCGGCCAGCCCAGTGACAGGAACCTTGCCACCATATCCTAGCCTCTAAGTGGGTAGACTGTAAGCCTTCTAAATTTTGGTATACGGATTACTGATTGATTAGAATAATTTTCCACTAGCATGATAATTAGAGCCCCAGGGACTCCCACTTCCATTTAGATCATTTTGTGTCCCCGACCGTTCATTAATATTCGGAGCACGAGGCCAGCTGTTACCTTCCAACAATTTCATAGCAGATCTAGACGAGTCCACCTCATCTAAGTATATCATGTCCCTCAAACCCGTCCCCTTGTACTCTATTTTTAGGGTACGACTTTCAGGTTAAAAGGACTAGCTATAACATTTCCATAATACCGATATACTTTCCAACCTCCATTAGAGCCTTAACCTTGACTCAATTCCTGCGACCCAATATGGTGGTGATCTCCTCAAAGTCCTATGCACACGTCACTAGTGTGTCACTTGATAGAGGCCTCTTGTGCTACTTAAACACCAAAAGTCACCGAAGGCGCATTTGGACTTTAGGAACTTACTAACCACTTGACGGGCAACTAGCTCAACCTTTGGATAGAAACCTATTCTAGGACACCCTAATCTAGTAGAGAAGTATTATCATTGGGATCTTGTCCAATCCATATAGATTGAAATCCAATGTTCATCCAACCAAACGACTGATGTCCAATAGAGAACCCAGTAGAACCCATCCATGCATCCACCGTATTTGGATTATAAGACCGAACTAATTGAATAGGTCCCTATACCTACTATGTAGTCCCCCCTCTTAGACTGTGAAGACATTCGAACCTTACCCGAAGTCACGATACGATCTTGTATTGCATTCTAATCTTTGCTCGTGTGTTTAGATAACCACGGAAAAGATCACAATCTTGATTTCTCAAATTCCGTTCCATTATGGACCTTGTTTAATTAGAATTTTGAGAACGCGACTTCTGTATTGCACGAATGTAGGCCACTCTAAGTAACGAAGGGCTCTTCGACGTAGGAGAGACTTAACTAGAGTAGCCCAATCTAGCAAATAAGCAGTGGTTCATAAACTCACTTTCTATCTGTAAACATTGGATACTCTCCACTGCTCTTGAAACTTCACAGTTGCTCCCGATTATTCTGTCTTATCCTCCGTCCTACCCACTTCGGGAGCAACGAATGGTCGTGCTTATTAGAATTCCAATATTTTTTTAGCTACTTGTGTAAATTGTTGCTGTTAAATTTTGGGATTCTTGATAGAGAAAGAGGGTTGTAGACGCCACAACAGTAGATACTGTTGGTAGGATTGTTAGCAACTAGTTAGAAAATTATAGATTTTAGTTGTGAGGAGTATGTGACCAAAGGTGGGTAGAAGTTCTCGCGGATTCGTAGTTACGAAATGACTAAGAAGGCCACAAAATATTTTAGAAATTAAATTTGAGGAATTAAAGTGATAGTAGACTTGATTTTTAGAAATAGTTATGAATTGTAATTTCGAGGACGAAATTATTTTAAGGTGTGTAGATTTGTAGCTCCCCTTCCCAAAAATTCTTGAAATATTTTATTTTATTTTTTTTGATTAAATAGTGATTTTAGAATATTATAAGATTATTTATAATTAATTATTACGGTAGATAATTTTAACCATGGTTGAGTTTTGGAGTACAAGACGACAGAAGATGGCACGGATAGTGCATTGGCGTGCTTTGACTAGTGTTTAGCCATGGTAGAGAAATGCTGAGCCATAGTGATGCCCTAGCTAGGAAAAACCAAGCTAAGTTGTGACATGACCATTATAAATTTATTTATTTATTATAATAATATTTGACTGTTTTAAGTGATCCGGTTGTACCAAACTAGTCCGGGCGGACCCGAACCAAACCCAAGCCTATGAGGACATGTAGAAGGACCAAAGTCAGCCATGTAGGCATTTATTGTGTGTACAAGTTTTTTTATTTTAGGACTCGACAATATTTTCTAAACATTTAATAGTTTTAAAGGTTGTTTTTAGAATAATTGTACGAATTCCTGGAGCCAGATAAATGGCGTATTTGATGAGTTCATCAATATATATTATTGGTTTAATTTCAGCATTATTACGATTATTATTGTTACTAATGTTATTATTGTGGTTATTAAATATATATTATTATATTATTAATAGTTATTATTATCTTATTTCTATTAAGAGATATATGTATATCTATTTATATATGCCTAAAATGGATCTAGATATGAAGTTAATTTGGTCATTATATATATAAAGGTAAATTATAGGTGTGTATGCGTATTTATATAAAAATATATACGTGTATGTTTGTAAATACAAATATTAATAATAAATGTGTATTTATAATATATATCTTCACCTACGTTTATGGTATTTATATAAATATATATGTATATGCGTGTATATTATATACATATATATGGGTGAATATAGATATTATTTGGTGATTATATATTATATGTAATGCATATATAATGTCATGTGTGTGAATATATATATATATATTATATATATATATATTCATATATACATGTATAATAGACTATATTGGAAATAAAGAGAAAACAATTAATAACCAGCCCTAATGTGCCCAAACCCAACCGAGCAGGCCCATAGGCCAAGCTAGTCAGCCCAACTCTCGGCTGAGTTATTCCCCACACTAAGACCCGAACCCAGCATACTAAGCCGTCGAACTCTCCAACAGAGAGTATAAATCACCAACACCACGAGTATTCGACAACCGCATCGAAACCCTAAAATTTACCCCGACCTCAAGCGCCCCCGCGTGCGCGCGTGTGGCCCCGCGCCGTCGTCAGGGTGGCCGGCCGCTGGCCGGAGGCGGCAGCGACATGCGCTCGCTCGCGCGTGGACCTGGAAACAGAGCGCAGTCACAGCAGCACGTTATGCCGCTTCGCAAACTCGTATCTCTCTCAATTCTTGTTGGTTTTCGACTTCGTAAAATTACAAAAATAGAACAAAATATTAGGCAATCACCCTAATTTGGAAGACAGTTCTTGGATTAAATAGAAGGAATTTAGAAATCTATCTGAAGGCAGTTATAGAAGCATACGAGATTAAAATGTTTTTATAGAACTTGATTACATCAAATAGATGTAAAGTTATCAGTTTTCAAAAATCAAGAAAAACCTGTTTTTTGAAACTGAAAAACCATCGATACAACGTGCGTCCGCCATTCCGGGCGACGTGGTCGCAAACCGAAAGCATCGAAAGCTATGTAACGGCTTCGTGGTCGGTGGGCTTTGACGGAATTCAAATGGGTCGCGATGTGCGCGACGAATTTGATGCATATCCGTCGAAATTCACCGTATCATGCACTTTGCAAATCTCCAATTACTTCGTGCCGCTCGTCAGATCGAGACAAAACTTGATCCAACGGACCGTACATTTTTTTGGTCCTGTATGCAAGTTTGGTCCAATTCTGAGACATTTGAATCGTACTCGTTTTGCGGGCCCCACGGTCCTACTCAACGGGCAATTTTGTACAACGGCCCGTCGGAATCCAACTTTTGGACATACGTTGGATTGTATTGGAAAACTGGATCCGTAGACATATAGTTTGATGACTTTAGAGACCATTGACTCTGGCACGCTTTTCGGTACAAAGTGGGTCCAACGCACATCGTTTTTTGCCCGAAAATACCGTTTTGCCTCTTGTCCAGAATTGGACTTAAGGACAGGCAATCCTAGCTAATTGACTATTCTGAGAACGTTGTACTATTTATTTCAGCATCTGGAGACTTCTGCATGTGTTGACTGATTGTGGCTCATTGTGTGGTATAGTATTATTGGTTTCTCCAGCTAAGGACCTCAGGCAAGTGCACTTTCTGATTCTTTCGATTCATAGTAGTTTCTCATTTCATGTCTATACATGTCACGACCCGCACCCGCTAAAGGGCACATGACGCGACAACGCCAGTCCTCATCGAAAAATCGGCGTGGAACGCTGTAGATTTTCTACTCTAAATAGTTTATATATATATAACAAAAACATGTCGAGAATATGGTCACTCCGAACGAGGACAAGCAATGAATATATATGAGTACTCAATCACGACTCTAAGATAACAAAGTAAAGACTGAAATAAAAGACAACAAGACGATAAATAATATATAACCTGTCAAGTCCAACACAAGAATATATACAGTCCAAGTCTCTAATACAGTCCATAATAATAACAGTCTCAAAAGTACTGGAGACAATGTCCAGTACAAAGACCTACTCTAACTAATAATAGGTAGGGTCTCATCAGGAGGAGCTAAGCCCTGCTGGACCAAAGTCTCCAAGTCTATGCCCACTACGTCATCCGGACCGTAGTAGGTGCAGTAGTCTCCTCATCTGCATCTGTAATATTTTCAACATATCCTGTCAGATGGAACGAGTACAATCTACTAACGACAGTTCACAAGATATGACAAAAGCTATAAGACAGTAAATAGAGATAATATACAAGGAAATCATGGAATGTACATGTGAATGTCATGGCAGGTAAGCTGTAAATCTAGAGCTAGAACAAGCAAGTAAACTGATCATGGCATGAACAAGAATCAAGAATCATATCTCTAGGTGTTGAATACTAGCTACAATATGTGGCCGGCTTGGCAACTGCACAATAGTAACAGGCCTGGCTAATCATACGTGGGGTGTATGATCAACACTCATAATCAATAGGTGCACATGGGTGCACAATAGGCTTTGACCACATATCTACACTAATACTCCCCGTCTCCGACTAGTAGAGTGGATCCAAGCAAGACACGTTACGACACGGGATTCCACAGAAGGGCAAGTCTCCTCGAGAATCGGTGTCCATAACTTACACAACTACAAGGGGCTTGCACAGGATATACCAAGATAACGATAACATCTCATATCGGGATCCATGAATACCAATCCGTGTGACCAATGTGTCGAGAACAAGCATATCTACACTAATCACATGATTATAACAGTTATCATAAATTGGAAAAGTGTCAGAGAATGTACTCGCCTGTGTATAATATAGTATGTCAATCGGAGCAAATGCAGCGTCTCGAGGACCTATAGAGAACAAGACGTATCAATACTAGTTTAGGAAGTAAATCAAATCAATTTAATCCTATTAGTCATTCTAGGTCAAGACATGTCAACTAGGTTGTACGGGTCAAACTAAGTCATATTAGGTCTAACTGGGTCAACTGGTCAATGCAAGTCAAACGGAATCAATCGGGATCGATTTGAATCAACAGTTAACTTTTTGGTCAACTTCACTCTGGTCAAACCGTGTCAACTGTGGTCAACCCTAGGTCACTCTAGGTTACTGGTACTAACAGTTGACTTTCGGTCAACTGCACAAGTCTATAGGAATTTGGGACTAAATTGGGTAAAGTGTTGACCCATAGTTGACTTTTGGCCTAAAAAGTCAACCGGTGGTCAACCGGGGTCAAGACTAGGTGACGGCTATTTCTACCCATTACCAACCTCTACAACCTATATCCAAGTCCATCTTGGACTTCGAAACTCATTTCTTGGCCATAGGCCAAATTCCTATTTTACCCTTAAAAGGGCAAAATTCAACCTGAGGCAATTATCAAGTTAACCTACCTACGCTTGTTATTTTGACCCGATCTCTCCGGGTAGTTAGATACTAGCCTATACATATATTACCTACCAAAAACCTAGGTAAGTGGACGTTTGGTCTACTTTACGGCTATTGCCGATATCGTGAATACTCGCGATACGCGATGGTACGGCACGATACCGGCGCCCTACAACTCCGATTTCAACTCGGAAGCCTACCCGCAAAATCTAATTCATATAATCTAGGTCCACGCCAAGTTTCATCGTAATCCGACGCTCCGAGCTCATTTCCCTTCTAACTCGATTTTCTCTATTTTGTGTATCTATCATTCTACTTCTCAATCTCCTTCCTATTCTTCTAATCTTCCTCCTCCTAACTCTCCTTCCTATTTTCTTCTCATTTCTAACTCTCTTATCTCTCTAAATTTCCTACTCTATCTTCATTTCCCTCACTAATATCTATCTATACCTATATATATCTGTATCTATAAATATCACACAACACTCACATATCTATCTATAATATAAACACACACACTCTCCAATTTCCTTACACATGCACATAAAGCACAACACACAAAATACAATCTCTCGGATTTTAGTACACTGGGACATCCTGCACACCTTTAAGGCTCCTCTGCCTTACTTAAGGCACTTCCGCTCACCTTTAAGGCTCCTCTGCTCCCTTTAAGGCTCTACTGCAGTTTTTCCTGAATAGCATTATGCACACTTCTAAGGCATTCCTGCACAACTACAAGGCTCTCGTGCACAACTCTAAGGCGCTAATGCACTCTAAGCATTGATACATACATATACAATATATATATATATATATATATATATATATATATATATATATATATATATATATATATATATATATATATATATATATATATATATATATATATATATAGTATTATATATATATATATATATATATCTCAAAGGATTAAACCATAATAATCCTTAACCTATATTTCTAGGGAATCCTACAAATTTTAGGGGCAAGGTGTGGAGAATCATCTCCTCTACAATATTGGTGAAGGAAATATAGCTAAAAGGAATAAATGGAGAATTAAAAACTTACCTAGGTTTGGGTTGCTTGGAGGAAGATGAAGCTTGGGAAGAAGAAAGAAATTAGAGAGAGAAAGTGTTTTGGTGATGAAGCAATGGGGGGGGATGCTCCTTATGGCGGCCCTGGTAGGGCCTTATTGGGTTTTGGGTGGAGACCCATTAGGCTCCCAACCCAATAAACTTAGTTGGGTTCGGTTCGGGTTTGTTTCGGGTTGGTTCGGTCTAATTTCTAAATACTAATTAAGCTCTAAAATGACTAATTAAGCCATGGAAATTGCGTTTATAATTTCTAACCTAATTATGATGGTATGTGGGCCAAGTCCAGCTAGTATGTGGGTCCCAAGGGTCCAGACTACCCGGGTCTCCAACTTAAGTCCGAATTGGGTAAAATTCAAACCAACCCAAATAAATCCCAAAAAATCACATAAAATCAAATAAAATTCCTAAAAATTATAAAACTTGAAAAATGACGAAAATACCCCTAATTCGAAAACTGGGGTGATAAGTCTATCCTCCTTAAAAAAATTTCGTCCTCGAAATTAATTGAGAACCAACACAGCAATCATGAATAGAACAAGGAAAGAAAAAGAAAGAATTTTACCTCAAGGCTCGAAGAGATATGGGAATCGCTCCCGCATGTCGTCCTCCCCTCCCAGGTGGACTCACCTGGAGAGTGGTGTCTCCATGCCACGCAAACCAAGGAAATAACCTGGTTCCGGAGCACCTTCTCTCTTCGGTCCAAGATCTCGACAGGCTTCTCTGGGTAGCTGAGTGTCGGTCCCACCTCGATCTCGGAGTGGTCTAAGACGTGACTGGATCTGCCACGTACCGTCTCTGCTGCGACATGTGGACACACTGTGCACTCCCTCTAGTACGGGCGGTAACTCCAGTCGGTAAGCCACTGCACCGACCCTGCCCAGGATACGGAATGGTCCGATGTATCGTGGACTAAGCTTCCCGCCGCCACCAAAACGAATCGTGCCACGCGTCAGAGAAATCACAACACAAGATCACCAACCTAGAATAAACACAAGACTTAAAGCTTAATCTAAAGCAATCACAATCAGACTCAAGTACTAGAAAAATCTAAACTATACCTCAAACTCTAACGGCCTCCGGTAGCTATCGGCCCAATGCCGCTGCCTATCATGCGCCACCCGAAGTCGATCTCTAATAACCCTGACCTTCTCTGCAGCATCCACTACCATCTCAGGGCCAAGCAAAACCCTCTCGCCGACATCATCCCAAGACAAGGGAGTACGGCACCTCCGTCCGTATAGAGCCTCGAAAGGTGACATCTCTATACTGGCTGGTAGCTGTTGTTGTAAGCAAACTCTACCAAGTGAAGGTGGTCCTCCCAAGATCTCCCGAAGTCCAAGACACAGGTACGCGGCATATCCTCGAGGGTCTGAATCGTCCTCTCCGACTGCCCGTCTGTCTGGGGGTGATATACTGTAAAGAACTTGAGCGATGTGCCCAAGCTAAGCTGTAAACTCCGCCAGAAGTGGGAAGTGAATTGGCTGTCCCGATCCGAGACTATACTCACTGGAACCCCGTGTAATCGGACTATCTGCCGCACATACATCTCGGCCAACCTCTCCGTCGACAAACCCACTTTGAAAGGCAAAAAGTGGGCCGATTTGGTCAATCGATCAACAATGACCCAAATCGCATCCTTCCCTCCTGGAGAGCGCGGAAGCCCAGATACAAAGTCCATAGTGATATGCCCCCACTTCCACTCAGGAATGGTTAGTGGCTGGAGCAATCCACCGGGTCTCTGCCTTCCGGTCTTCACCTGCTGGCACACCAAGCATCTCGAAACGAACTGAGCCACCTCACGTTTCATGCCATACCACCAAACATGCTGTCTCAAGTCTCTATACATCTTGTTGGCTCTTGGATGCATAGAGTACTGAGAACGGTGCGCCTCCTGAAGAACCTCCTCCCGAAGTCCTCCGTTCGGCACGCACAATCTGGTACCATGTCTCAATGGACCCATCCCCTGCTATAGAGAACTCATCCAACAGCCCTATCTGGACCTGCTCCCTGATGACCCTCAGAGCCTCATCCTCAAACTGAGCTGCCCTGACTCTCTCTATCAGCTCCGACTGTACCTGCAGACCCCACATCTGTGCCTCGAACCCAGGAACTATCATCTCAATGCCCAAACTCTCTAGATCAGCCAGAAGGTGACGATCCATCGTCAAACACATGGCCACGGGATACCTGCTCAGAGCATCTGCGACCACGTTGGCCTTCCCTGGATGGTACTATAAGGATATATCAAAATCCTTCATCAGCTCTAATCATCGCCTCTGCCTCATATTCAGCTCCTTCTGGTTAAACACGTACTTCAAGCTCTTGTGGTCAGTATAGATCTCCACACGCTCTCCGTACAGATAGTGTTTCTACAGCTTCAAAGCAAAGATGACCGCTGCCAGCTCAAGATCGTAGGTAGGGTAATTCCTCTCATAAGGACGTAACTGCCTAGATGCATAGGTAATTACCTTCCCGTGCTGCTGAAGCACACAACCCAAACCCCGTCCTGAAACATCACTGTAGATCGTATAACCACCAGATCCAGATGGCAGCGTCAAGATAGGAGCTGTAGTCAACCTCGCCTTCAGCTCCTCGAAGGCGGCCTGGCACTCATCGGACCAAACAAACTCCTCGTCCTTCCTGGTAAGGCGGGTCATCGGCTGGGCAATCATGGAAAAGTCCTGCACGAACCTTCGGTAGTAACCTGCCAGACCCAGAAAACTCCGAACCTCTGCTACTGAGCTCGACGTCGACCAGGACTCCACCGCAGAAATCTTCTTCGGATCCACTGAAATCCCCTCGCCAGAGACAACATGGCCTAGGAACTCCACGCGATCCAAGAAGAACTCGCACTTGGACAGCTTCCCATACAGCTGCTCCCTCTTGAGAGTGTCCAACACAATCCTCAGGTGTTCCTCGTGCTCCTCTGGCGTCTTCGAATAGATGAGGATGTCATCAATGAAGACCACTACGAACTTGTCAAGGTACTGATGAAATACCTTGTTCATCAAGTTCATGAATACCGCCGGGGCGTTGGTCAACCCAAACGGCATGACGGTATACTCATACTGGCCATAGCGAGTCCGAAAGGCAGTCTTCGGAATGTCATCCCGCTTCACCTTTAACTGATGGTACCCGGTGCGCAAGTCGATCTTCGAGAACACCCTTGCCCCGCTCAACTGGTCGAACAAGTCATCAATCCTTGGCAAAGGATACTTGTTCTTGATGGTAAGGTTGTTGAGCGCCCTGTAATCAATACACAGACGTACCGTACCATCCTTCTTGGGGACAAAAAGAACTGGCGCTCTCCAAGGTGAAGAGCTAGATCGAATAAAGCCCTTGTCCTCCAGCTCGTCGACCTGCTTCTTCAGCTCCGCTAACTCGCTATTATTGATTCTATAGACGTGCTGGGAGATAGGCTCAGCGCCCGGTACTAGGTCTATAGAAAACTCAACATCATGATCTGGCGGCATCCTGGGCAGCTCCTCGGGAAAGACATCCAAGAACTCTGCAATGAGTGGATATGGCAACACTGGCCCCGCCAACAACGCTCCGCAGAATCCATCACCCTGCTCCACTGCACCCCTGGTGAACTCATACTCTGGCTCTCCCGACGGCCTAAACAGAATCCTATCCCCTCTGCAATCGATGCTAGCGTGGTGTGTGCTTAACCAATCCATACCGAGTACCACATCGTAACTCGGAAGTGGCATTACGAGCAAACACGCACTCAGCTCCCGGCCTCTCAAAGAAACTCTTCGCCCCTTGTAAACATTATTAACTAGGATGATGCCATTCCCAGTCATAATCTTGCAAGTCCTACCCAGATATTCAGCAATGATATTGTGCCTAAGTGCAAAAGAAACTGACACAAAACTGTACGTAGCACCTGAATCAAACAATGCTAAGGCAGGAAAAGAATCAAGAAGAACCGAACCTGCAACTACATCTGCGACTGGCTCGATCTCCTCGGCTGCAAGAGCAAAGGCTCTGCCCTGAACACCCCGCTGCTGGTGGTGCTGTGTAAACCGCTGCTGCTGGGTCGGAAGTGGACCCCTCTGCTGCACTGCAGGAACTCTCACCGGTGCCCTCTGACCTGTACCAGTAACACGAGGGTTCACTGGACACTCCCTCAACAGATGGCCTGCTCCGCCGCAAAAGAGACACACTCCTAGCCTCTTCCGGCAAACCTCCCAGACAAATTGAAAAGAATATATCAATATGGCACATGAAGGCAATATCAACGGAGGACAGCTAGAATGCAGTAAATCAATATCAAAGACGGTAAGCAAGATAAGCAAGAAAAGATCCTACTGTGATTGAGTACTCTTAGCCTACTACCTCCTATGTGTAACACAGGCTCGTAGTCAACACTCTAAGACGAGTGCCGCCACGACATCGCACTAATCGCGACTTCGGGACATGCGTGGGCCACCACTAAAACGTGTCACGACCCGCACCCGCTAAAAGGGCACGTGACGCGACAACGCCCAGCCCTCACCGAAAAATCGGTGTGGAACGCTGTAGATTTTTCTACTCTAAACAGTTTATATATATATAACAAAAACCTGTCGAGAATATGGTCAACTCCGAGTAGAGGACAAGCAATGAATATATATACGAGTACTCAATCACGACTCTAAGATAACAAAGTAAAGACTGAAATGAAAAGACAACAAGACGATAAAATAATATATAACCTGTCAAGTCCAACACAAGAATATATACAGTCCAAGTCTCTAATACAGTCCATAATAATAACAGTCTCAAAAGTAACTGAAGACAATGTCCAGTACAAAAAACCTACTCTAACTAAGTAATAGGTAGGGTCTCGTCAGGAGGAGCTAAGCCCTGCTGGACCAAAGTCTCCAAGTCTACGCCCACTACGTCATCCGGACCGTAGTAGGTGCATTAGTCTCCCTCATCTGCATCTATAATATTTTCAACATATCCTGTCAGGATGGAACGAGTACAATCTACTAACAACAGTTCACAAGATATAACAAAAGCTATAAGATAGTAAATAGAGAGTATATACAAGGAAATCATGGAATGTACATGTGAATGTCATGGCAAGGTAAGCTGTAAATCTAGAGCTAGAATAAGGCAAGTAAACTGATCAAGGCATGTACAAGAATCAAGAATCATATCTCTAGGTGTGTGAATATTAGCTACAATATATGGCCGGCTTGGGAACTGCACAATAGTAACAGGCCTGACTAATCATACGTGGGGTGTATGATCAACACTCACAATCAATAGGTGCACAATGGGTGCACAATAGGCTTTGACCACATATCTACACTAATACTCCCCGTCCCCGACTGGTAGAGTGGATCCAAGCAAGACACGTTACGACACGGGATTCCACGAGAAGGGAGCAAGTCTCCTCGAGAATCGGTGTCCATATACTGCACAAGAACTACAAGGGACTTGTACAGGATATACCAAGATAACGAGGAATAATATCTCATGTCGGGATCCATGAATACCAATCCGTGTGACCAATGTGTCGAGAACAAGCATATCTACACTAATCACATAAATTATAACAGTTATCGTAAATTGGAAAAAGTGTCAGAGAATGTACTCGCCTGTAGTATAATATAGTATGTCAACCGGAGCAAATGCAGCATCTCGAGGACCTATAGAGAACAAGACGTATCAATACTATGTTTAGGAAGTAAAATCAAATCAATTTGAATCCTATTAAGTCATTCTAGGTCAAGGCATGTCAAACTAGGTTGTACAGGGTCAAACTAAGTCATATTAGGTCTAACTGGGTCAATGCAAGTCAAACGGAATCAATCGGGATCGATTTGAGTTAACAGTTGACTTTTTGGTCAACCGGTCAACTCTGGTCAACCGTGGTCAACTGTGGTCAACCCTAGGTCAACTCTAGGTCACTGGTAACTATCAGTTGACTTTCGGTCAACTGCACAAGTCTAATGGAATTTGGGACTAAATTGGGTAAAGTGTTGACCCATAGTTGACTTTTGGCCTAAAAAGTCAACCGTGGTCAACCAGGGTCAAGACTAGGTCTAGACGGCTATTTCTACCCATTACCAACCTCTACAACCTATATCCAAGTCCATCTTGGACTTCGAAACTCATTTCTTGGCCATAGGCCAAATTCCTATTTTACCCTTAAAAAGGGCAAAATTCAACCTGAGGCAATTATCAAGTTAACCTACATACGCTTGTTATTTTGACCCGATCTCCCCGGGGTAGTATGATACTAGCCTATACATATATTACCTACCAAAATACCTAGGTAAAGTGGACGTTTGGTCCACTTTACGGCCTATTGCCAATATCGTGAATATCTCGCGATACGCGATGGTACGGCGTGATACCGGCGCCCTACAACTCCGATTTCAACTCGGAAGCCTACCCGCAAAATCTAATTCATATAATCTAGGTCCACGCCAAGTTTCATCGCAATCCGACGCTCCGAGCTCAATTTTCCCTTCTAACTCGATTTCCTCTATTTTGTGTATCTATCCTTCTACTTCTCAATCTCCTTCCTATTCTTCTAATCTTCCTCCTCCTAACTCTCCTTCCTATTTTTCTTCTCATTTCTAACTCTTCTTATTCTCTCTAACTTTCCTACTCTATTCTTCATTTCCCCTCACTAAATATATCTATCTATACCTATATATATATATATTTTTTTTTTATCTATACCTATATATATATATCTATGTATCTATAAATATATACACACAACACTCACATATCTATCTATAAATATAAACACACACACTCTCCAATTTCCCTTACACATGCACATAAAGCACAACACACAAAATACTCAATCTCTCGGATTTTAGTACACTGGGACATCCTGCACACCTTTAAGGCTCCTCTGCTCACCTTTAAGGCTCTACTGCACAGTTTTTCCTGAATAGCATTCTGCACACTTCTGAGGCATTCTTGCACAACTACAAGGCTCTCGTGCACAACTCTAAGGCTCTAATGCACAACTCTAAGCATTGATACATACGTATACAATATATATATATATATATATATATATATATATATATATATATATATATATATATATATATATATATATATACCACTCTCAATAGGATTAAACCATAATAAATCCTTAACCTATATTTCTAGGGAATCCTACAAATTTTAGGGGCAAGATGTGGAGAATCATCTCCTCTACAATATTGGTGAAGGAAATATAGCTAAAAAGGAATAAATGGAGAATTAAAAACTTACCTAGGTTTGGGTTGCTTGGAGGAAGATGAAGCTTGGGAAGAAGAAAGAAATTAGAGAGAGAGAAAGTTGTTTGGTGATGAAGCAATGGGGGGGGGGGGGGGATGCTCCTTATGGCCGGCCCTGGTAGGGGCCTTATTGGGTTTTGGGTGGAGACCCATTAGGCTCCCAACCCAATAAACTTAGTTGGGTTCGGTTCGGGTTTGTTTCGGGTTGGTTCGGTCTAATTTCTAAATATTAATTAAGCTCTAAAATGACTAATTAAGCCATGAAAATTGGGTTTATAATTTCTAACCTAATTATGATGGTATGTGGGCCAAGTCCAGCTAGTATGTGGGTCCCACTAGGGTCCAGACTACCCGGGTCTCCAACTTAAGTCCGAATTGGGTAAAATTCAAACCAACCCAAATAAATCCCAAAAAATCACATAAAATCAAATAAAATTCCTAAAAATTATAAAACTTGAAAAATGACAAAATACCACTAATTCGAAAACTGGGGGTGACAATACATATATCTTGCTGCTTGTTGACACGCTCGTCACACGGAGTAGTCGGAAGGGGAAATATCTTATTAGACATGTGGACTACCCAGAACTATCCCCGTGTCTTTCGTGAATGCTAGCAGCTACACACGATACGTGCAGTGAGCCTTATTTACCCCCTAGCCATTCACATATCGAAACAGATATTTCACACCACCTAGATAGATATCTTTTATTAGTTTTTCCTTGTTTACTTCTCTATCGTGCTATGTCATCAGTTATCTTACAGTTTTTATCTCTCATATGTTATTTTCATGTCTTGTTAATTCTATTGTGTTTTCGCATTATCGTCGGTTTGTGTAATTGTTCCATTCCTGACTGGAAACCAATATTTTTCAGGTTTAGCCGTGATCACTCTTAGCATTGGGAAGGCTTGGGTATGCTGAAGTCAACCTAGAAATAGAAAACAGTTGTACCATTTTCATTAATTGTAAAATCTTGTATTTCCTTTAATTTTAAATGTTGTAAATGTTGTAATAAATTTAGAAATGTGAATGAGCAACAAATGTTGTGTTTTGAGCATTTACTTCTTGCGGGCTTGACAGCGTTCTACCGCCGACTCTGCGGCGTAGGCTGGCTTGGACACGTCTCGTATCCGAAAAGCGGGTGCGGGTCATGACAATAACATTATTTAAAATTACTATAGATAATAAATAGAGTTAATATTTATTTAAACAACCTTCATCTAATCTCATTTATACAAGCTGAAATATTTAATACTAATTTGACATTTATTCTATATTATGTAAATAGTGTACAATATAAGTAACATGTAAAAAGTAATAAAATTTATGAAATAAATCCTAAAATTTTGAGAAAAATTGTATAATATAGTTTAGATCCTTAATGTAGTAGAAAAATAGCTTTATATATTTTATACTAAATTCACTAATGAGCACTATACTAAATATATGTAAAATAATACAAATTATATAATAAGTCAATAAATAGTTATTTAAAAATCCAAAAATTCCATAAATATTTATTTTGAAAAATCAGGGGGTTTACAAATGTCTTATCTAGATAAGGACTAAGAAGAGTTTTAATTTCCCTTGGATTTTTTACTATTTAATTCAAATTGATTTAAAAGTAACTCAATCAAATATAATCCAATGTAAATAGATTCTACCTCTAATTTAAACTATATTTAAATAACTTAATATATTTTCCAACTTAAATCACCATAATTAATTACATATTAAATCAACCCATATTTAATACACTTTTTTCGAAATAATATATTAGTGATAATAATTAATTTCAAAAATACAAATATATATACACTCGCATGCAAAAATAATACTTACATAAAACACCGTTTTTCTAAATTACTAGTTATACTTGTACCATAAAATAAAATGGCCTTTCTTAAATAAAAATAAAGTTTGGCAATCCTCGGCGCGACGTATTTACAATTTTAATCAATATAAAATATTTATCGTCTATTATTTTAAAATATTTTCTACATCTATATAATTAAAATGTTTTATAAAAATATGTACTTCGCACTTATTCGTACTTGACGAGAAATTTATGAAACGTAAACTCGTACGCGACGTACAAATACGAAGTACAAAAATCAATACCATATTTATTAAAAAAATCGTAGTAGAAATTTAGGGATTTTACATCCTACCCAACTTACAAGAATTTCGTCCTCGAAATTTAGGAATAGCTAAGGTAGGAAAGATAGAAAGAGTTCATCAATACCGAAATACGATTAAATTTTTGGATGAGGCGAAGAAATGACGTTCGACACAAACATGCATTGGAAGATCGTGATTTTGATATCTGCAAAAATACATCATGGTTATGGAATTGAAGAAGGGTTGCTAGTCAAGATAATAAAATTATGATAACACGAATTAGAGAATAGAAAGGAATTGAGTAGGCCAAAGAGAATAATTTAGACATTTAGGAGAGATGGTTTCTTGAGCGAATATAGTCGTCTATGTTTAAGGTATGGTTAAGGAAATAATTTGAATCATTTTCAAGTTTCAAGAACGATTAGAAGGTTGCGATAATGAATGTAGGGTAGAGGAAGAAGGTAACTCAAGACGAGGATATAGTCACATTGGTTGGTCAGTGGTTAACTATCTTGGCAATAGATGGTGGGCAACTAAGGGGATATCAAGTACGAGTGCTTGTCTTTCTAATATAGGCGAAAGACGAAAATAATAAAGAGTTCGAAGAAGATATTATCGAATACGAATAAGTGGTTCAAAGACGATTGAATTTTTTTAAAAAAGAATTGCCAAGGCAGTCGCGGATGGAATTCTAGAGGCCAAGTTTAACTATGTCTCCATCCACGTCGAACAATATATAAAAAGCGAACCAAAGTGCACTAGGTTGATCAGACCATCATGCACCGGTTCTGATTAGACAATATATTAGTGGACGTCCCCAATAATACATATGTCGTGAACAAGCTCGATAAAAGAATAAGCTTGCAAAACTAAGGCTAAATTAGCATCATAAGATAGTCAAAATATAAGTAAGGAATACTAATGAAGGAAATTAAATAGTCGAAGATCCATCTAAGCCTTGCCCGAAGTTTGGGCTTATGCAGTCGTCCTAGTATTTTCTTATCTATGGCTTGGTTGACTAGATAAGTTAGGGTCCTCTGAATTCTAGTCTAAGTAAACTTATCAATATTGGTCACAAGGACAAAGGTTTGTTAGGTCATGAGGTATTCTACCCAACTTACAAGAGTTAAACTAGTAGTGTGATGGGACAATGGGTCAAGCAATCAAGATAAAGCACAAAGTTAAGCATTTAAGAAATTAAGTAGAACAAAATCACATATCGGATCGAAAGAATTGAGTCGAGGTTGTGTCCCTATCCTTGGTCGAAAAATATATCGGTATCATGGTAAAGGTTATAGTCTAGTCTTTATGACCCGAAAGTCATATCATAAAAATAGAGTACAAAAGGACGTGTTTGAGTGGAACATGATATACCTACATGAAGATGAGCTCGTCTGAGTCTTACATATGGAATTTGTTGGAAAGTAACAGCTAGTATTACACTCCAAATATCACAGTCACGGTAAAGGACACAAAAAGATCTAAAAGAGAAAGTGGGAGTTCATGAAGTGACAATTAATGCACAAACATTAAAGAAGATCAAGTTGAAGCATGAAATAAAATTAATTAAGGATTCTAGTAAAATAATTTAGGGACACAGTTTTCAGAGAGAAGATAGTCTCCTAGGTGGATACAGTCAAGGAACGATTAAATTATTTCTCAAATTTCAAACGGTTAGAAGGTCACAATAAAAGATCTGGATTTAGGGAAAGGTCGAGTAAGTCAAAATTGAGATATAATCACATGGTTTGGTAGATGACTAACTTCACTTGTTTATGTGCAATGATCATGGATGATATGGCAATTAATGGGGCATACTTCCATCTTATTAAGGTGACCCCATGTCTATCTTGGTTTCTTATCAATACAAGTCTAATCTTCTAATTTTTCAAGCTTTCTTAACAATTCTCAATGGGATTCTCAAATTAATTTACCAAAAATCATTTTATGTCGCCAAGTATAATCATACTTTAAAATTTTAATTCCTTCAATAAATCTCGAGGTATCCCTTTAGATTATTGTCAACACCTTTCCTCTCCTTATTTTTTTACCAATATTTAATACACAAATCGAAACCTTAAACTCAAAATCTAAATAACTTTATTTTTAAATCACATGACACGAAAAACTTAAGATATTTTTTTTCCTCTTTCACATCCCCATATATCATAAGTATTTCTAAAACCTTCAAATAAAATTTTCTCCATCTTATAGGATTTACCGGTCCTTTCGTGAATACCTTCCAATAGTCTCAAATTAACCTTTATCATAACACCAATAAATTGTTTATCAAGTTTTTAATGTTATCAATCCAACTTTAAACTCAAAATAATCTTATCAATCAATCATCAAATATAAATTTAAAATTTGAAATTTTCTTCAATCAATTTCATATCTTCCAAAATATTTTAAACCAAAATTTTTACTATCATCATTCAAATAAACTTGTAAATCGTACCACTAAATTTAAAAATCTTAAGCTATTTCTTATATCGATTTCATACTCAAATAAATCGTAACTATTTCACAAAAATCAACATTTTGTTTTCTCAATTTATTAATCCTTTAGTAGTATCAAGATAAAATCCATCTCTACTACCCAACCTAGAATTTACTAACTCTTAAGATCATACTTTTAGGAAACATAAATGCTTTTATACACAAATAAGACCTCAATGCATACTAATTGTCAATGTAATCCTTCTAGCCATGTGTTTAACCTATGAGCATATACTAATGTAGTCATCTTCCTAGTTGTCACTAAGCACGAAACTAAGAATTTACGATAGAAGGAGTCAAGCAAGATACAAATCAAGGAGGTCGAACGAGAGTTCGGAATTTAAAGTCAAGAAAGGATGTCAAGTAGGTGGATGAGATTCTAGACTCTAGTCCTATATGGCAGGCCCGTTCGGTATGGTCATTTAACCAAAACGGTAAACTGGACCTGCATGGGCCACCACAAAAACATATAACGCCCAGTCCTAAAATACGTAGGACTAAGTACGTAGATATGCCAGCTGTATACATACGAACTACAGGGGCCTTGTATGTATACATAAGCTATAAAATGCAGTAAACTACAACTAACTAATCTCATCCACAAAATAAGGAAATAAAAGATATCATATAATGAATTGTTCTGATACAATATGTTGGGTGGAGACAAATCCACTATCAACCAAAATAAAAAGGAAGAAGTACATGATATATAAAAGGACTAAGTGGAAGTAGCAAGGAGGAACCAAGTCACGTCATCTTCGAATAAATGGAGAAGACCACGATCCCGGCTAGGATACCTGCGGAAGACATGAACACACACCTGGGGAATAACTAGGTCCTAAGAGGGACGTAACAAGATACAGGAAGAACAAGCTAATATGAACTGTCAAAATAATAATAATATGCAAGACTCTCCAAGACACCAATATGCAAAAGGGAATGCTAACCATCTATTGTGCAATTTAGAGGATAACTTTCATGCGCATGGATAGGATTTAGGCTATATGTACGTAACTGGCATTCAGTCATATGTATCCGTCCGTAACATTCAAAACATCAGAGGGCATCTACAAATATAAATCGTCACAGTTCCATCCAGAGACTGTGGTTTACCTGTTTGGATTTCCATACGAACTAGCGACTGTCCTCCTCCAATGTTCCCCACTGTCCATGTCATGCCCATGGCTCGTCCAATTTTGTAACTGCTTGAGTCTCTAAAACCCTAGTCATAGCAGTTACGAAGATCTACCGTCACACGACTTTAGAGAGGGCCAGTCCATAAGTCGTGCCCCTAGCAAAATATCTCAAACCGTGTAGTGTGAGTATCATGGCCCAAGGAGATATAAGAATATCCCACAATAGGAGGGTAGTCCACTACAACTAAGTCGACATACAACAAATAAAAATAAAGCAAAGGAAATGACTGACAAAGTCGCTTGCACCCAAGTGTGGCTTGGACGTGCAGTTTATAACAATTAAAAATAACAAATATAAAACAAAATAAATAATACAAAAAATAAGTAATTTGACAGTTAATTAGCAAGGTATACTTGCCTGGATCCTGAGCACTGTGGTGACGAAGATCAGACATGAAAGTAGGTGGAACAACGACTGCCGAGGAACTAAGGTCCAAACAAACATCTCCGGATACTAAAAATAGTCTATTATCTAATTATAATTAATATTGTACCTATTAGATTTATTTAATAAATTCTGAAGTTAGGATATGGCATAGGTTTTCGTATCAGCTTTCCGAAAAACTAAACGGATCACATTTTCGTTTCCGGAATCTCCCGAAATCGCAAAAATACTGAAACACGTTTATTTTTGGGACACTAGATACTCAAACAATTTTGCAGAAATCTATAGAATAAATTTTGTTTATTAAAATATGTTTCTGGAAAGCTTACCTCGATACGCTTCTTTTAAAAAAACTGGAGGTGAAACGGAGTTCGGAGCTAGGAGATATCGTCGTTCCAAGTTGCTCTTGCTGCTAAAAAGCGGGACTGAATTCTAATGACGAATTTTAGAGTTTCTATTGGACTAAAAATAATTTCGAATTATAGCTGATATAAGGGGGATGTATTGGGTTTATATAGGTATTTATTTTAGATTTATCTCCTAAATTAGATAGGATTTGATTTAAATAAATTGAAGTTTGCTTTGTTAGGATAGGATATAGATAGAGATGTTTTCCTAGTAGAAGTAGGATTGGTATTTATTTAAAATATTGTTTATATTTATCTAAATTATCTATAACATTATTTAAAATTACTATAGATAATAAATAGAGTTAATATTTATTTATACAACCTTCATCTAATCTCATTTATACAAGCTGAAATATTTAATACTAATTTGACATTTATTCTATATTATGTAAATAGTGTACAATATAAGTAACATATAAAAATTAATAAAATTTATGAAATAAATCCTAAAATTTTGAGAAAAATTGTATAATATAGTTTAGATCCTTAATGTACTAGAAAAATAGCTTTATATATTTTTATACTAAATTCACTAATGAGCACTATACTAAATATATGTAAAATAATACAAATTATATAATAAGTCAATAAATAGTTATTTAAAAATCCAAAAATTTCACAAATATTTGTTTTGAAATATCAGGGGGTTTACAAATATCTTATCTAGATAAGGACTAAGAAGAGTTTTAATTCCCCTTGGATTTTCCACTATTTAATTCAAATTGATTTAAAAGTAACTCAATCAAATATAATCCAATGTAAATAGATTCTACCTCTCATTTAAACTGTATTTAAATAACTTAATATATTTTTCCAACTTAAATCACCATAATTAATTACATACTAAATCAACCCATATTTAATATACTTTTTTCAAAATAATATATTAGTGATAATAATTAATTTCAAAAATAAAAATATATATACACTCGCATGCAAAAATAATACTTACATAAAATACAGTTTTTCTAAATTACTAGTTATACTTGTACCATAAAATAAAATGACCTTTCTTAAATAAAAATAAAGTTTGGCAATCCTCGGCGCGACGTATTTACAATTTCAATCAATATAAATTATTTATCGTCTATTATTTTGAAATATTTTCTACATCTATATAATTAAAACGTTTTATAAAAAAATGTACTTCGCACTTATTCGTACTTGACGAGAAATTTACGAAACGTAAACTCGTTCGCGAAGTACAAATACGAAGTACAAAAATTAATACCATATTTATTAAAAAAAATTGTAGTAAAAATTTAGGGGTTTTACATATATACTAAAAGCATCACTTTTGTAGTAACCTTATTTCCTTAAATTTTGAATAAGAATCATATGGACAAATGTTTGTATATTGTATTTGTTGCAAGTGTTAATACAAATATCTGATATTCTATATTGTAGATAATATGGTGTATGGTGTCACACAGAAGATCATATTATCAGTTACCTATGAAGTATATAAATAGTTCATAACCTAGATGAAATTAGACAATCTATTGGAAAGGTTGTAGTATAATCTGGTATTAGACTATCTTGTCTATAGCTTTACACTAGTACACTTTGTGTTTATTGAACAGGACCACTTGAGGTTGTTCTCTTTGTACTGACTACATAAGAGAACAAACACCTCTGTTATTATGGATGCTTGTGCTCTTAATTCGGATATAATAACATACATGTATATGCAGTGTGCATTACTTTGACTCATGAAAGAGTGAGATTCATTATGGATCAACAACCTCTATGAATTGGGTAATAATATTGTATGTATGATGGGCTGTTGATTATAAATGGAATCCATATCCCGATACATCGGGTTGATGATGTCCCCTTAATGAGCTCATAAGGATTGTCATGTAAACCTTGCAGGTGGATTATATCCGACATGACAAATAAAGTTGAGCGGTACTACTTAAGGATAAAAGATGTCGAATCAATATAGTTGTCAGTAACTTAATTTGATCGACGGATATACGATATCTTAATATGGGGAGCCAAACGAGCATATAATAAAAGGAGCCCACAAACATAATTTGGGATTAGGGTGGTAGTGCAATAATAGCTCATTAGTGGACGGAGCTATTGTTAACGGGCCTGGATTGTGTGTTCGGGCTGAACACGAAATATCCAGATCCGTTAGGAGGTCTAACCCTAATTTCTTCTCATGGTCCCTGTCGTAGCCTATATATATCCTCTATTCTCTGGCAGCCATATTACTGATCAGAAATCTGAAGCTTTGTCTAAATTCGTGATTCATGTAAGGAGAGAAAGAGAGGGCTGCCAAGGAGAAGAAAATGTTGGGAGATCGTCGCCCACACGACGTCCAACTCGAGGAAGGAATACGTACAGAAAATCTTGGGGTCGTCCGCTCGAGATTGACAGGAATTACTTGTCTTCTTTCCGTCGCAGGTATAATTCGTGAACCCTAGTTTCCGCCTAAGAAGGATTAGAACACATATTAAATCTGTTTAACTTTCTATCGATCAATACGTACATCAAAGTAAGGGTCCTGGGAATCCTCAGTTCCATCAGAATGAACGGTCTACAGCGTTCAGAGAGATTTGAGATGAATCTCCTGATGTATGCAAGCCGTCCCTGGAATCCTCGTAGCTCTTTTAAGTTGCGTAGAGGACGCATCTCTTGAATGGCTTTGATTTTCTCAGGGTCAACGTGTATACCTTTAGAGGTAATAACGAATATGAGAAATTTGCCACTAGAGACTCCCGGGAATGATTTGGTGGGATTCATCTTGAGTTGATGTTGGCGCATTAGATCGAAGATAGTTCTCAAGTCTTGGATGTGGTCTTCCTTTAGACGACTTTTGACAGCAATATCATCGACATAGCATTCAACTGTCTTCCGTAAATTATCACGGAAGATAGTACTCATAGACCGCTGATAAGTTGTACCAGTGTTTTTAAGACCGAATGGCATGACAGTGTAGCAATAGACTCCCAGAGGAGTACAGAAAGATGTATGTTTCTCATCTTCTGGATGTATCTTGATTTGATTGTATCTTAAGAATCCATCCATAAAAGACATTCGTTCGAATCCGCAAGTATTGTCGATCATGACATCAGTGATCGGAAGAGGAAACTCATCCTTGGGACAAGCGTCGTTGATGTCTCTAAAGTCAATGCAGACTTTAACCTTTCCCGTTTTCTTCATAACTGGGACAACATTGGCGACCCAGTCGGGATGTTGTTCTTCTCTAACAAAGCCATAAGCGATAAGTTTTCTAACTTCAGTCTCTATGGCATTCATCATGTCAGATTTGAATCGACGTTGTTGTTGTTTGACTAGCCTTGTATTAGGCCAGTTGTGGAGTCTATGGGTAGCGATCTGAGGATCTAATCCTGGCATATATTTATGACTCCAAGCGAAGACATCAATATATTCCCAGATAAGCTGAATTAGTTCTTGTTTATCCGCCACTGGGAGGCTTTTGCTGATGAAAATTGGCCTCGGCGAATATTCTTCTCCAATATCGACCTGAATTAATTGATCTTATATAGGTGGTTCTCGTTGTTCGAAACAAAGTTTCCACTGAGTGTCCATCCTTTGTGCCCAAGGATCTACTTCAGAAGCTTCCTCAAAGTCATCCTTGTCATCTTTCGAGAACTTGGCATACACCATATTAGAAGATAGTGTCATTCGATGGACATATCCGACAGTAGTGTGAGAGTCCCACGATATGGAGTCAGATGAATTAGACCACTCTTCACTGTCAGACTCAGAGGCCTCTGGAGTTACAACCGGTGAAGTATATCCCAACCCACGCTTTGTCCTGCTGTAATATGGCAATAATTTCCCTTTCGGAGCAGGGGTACGAATGGGAGTTCATCTTCCTCTACCGCCATTAAGACCAGTTTTAAAATCATAGCCCATCTTTCGAATGATTTCTTTAGATTGTCGACTATAACGACGTAGTTGTAGTCGTCCATAATCGTCTTTTTCATCCTCACTATCGAGCGTGGTTTCTTGCTCTGCTCCTTTACTAAAAAGTATAGGAGTTTCCCCCCTTTCTAGAAGGAACTAGGAAGAAGGAATCTTGCACTGGTTCAAGCGATACTTCACTTTTAAGAGGTTGAACTGCTCCTATTGTAAGTGGTTTAAAATTATCTAGCATATCCAAATAACATCGAGTATAGTAACAGACATCAGTATACTGCAAAGGAGATGCTACTTTATTGATCTGTACATCATCATTTACAATATGACTTTTAGCCTTAGAAGGCTTAGTTAGATTGATAACTAGAAGAGGCGAAGAAGAACGAAAAGGAGGATGAGGTTTGTTACGACGAATGTCAATAAAAAGTGGCTCAGAAGAGGTGAGCTCCTTTTGTTCCGTCTTTCCAGCAGGGGGCTGCTTTTTATGAGAGGGAAGATGAATGGTTAACGTCTGGGAAGAATGAGGACGAGAAGTATGTCCTTTAACTGGAATCACCAGGACATCATTTGGGGTATCTCTTTGATCTTCATCAGTGTCCATAACTAGCACCACCTTCATAAATTCTTCCTTATACATCCGAGAATCATTACAGTACGCTTTAACGCCTCTAAAAGGGTTTAGATCTACCACTTCCTTCTGGACTTCACCATTGACATCCACGTACTTAAAGCATTAGTGGAGAGTGGATGGTATAATGTTATGCTCATACAGGAATGGTCTTTCGAGCAAAGCATTGTAGGAGCCATGATTATTAATCACGTAGAAGGTCACCTTTGTGCGAAGATTACCGATTTGAAGTTTCAGGCGAATCTTTCCCAAGGGTTCGCTTCTGCCGTAATTAAATCCCAGGATTGTCGTGATAGTTGTGGACAGATTATGTACTCTTCAGAGCATCCAGTAGAGTCTTTGGCATGATACTGAGTGCAGACCTCGGGTCGATCAAGATGCGATCAACCTTCATAGTATCGACATATCCTGTGAAATAGAGAGGACGATCATGACGATTGTCTTCTAACAACATGTCATCCTGCGTAAAGGTGATGTTGGGCATCAGCTCTAATACGCTATGATAATGCAAACATGTGGCAGGTTCTTCTTTCGGCTTTTTAAGGAGTGTCGGACAAGTATTAGCTTGTATCAAAACTTCACTCAATGTTTCTCGAGTTTTCTTTGAGCGACGTAAGAGTTCAAAGATTGACAGTCTTGCTGGGGTATTAGCTAGTTAAGCCAATATATCAAAGTTATATGGCTTCTCTAGCCCAATGGATGGAGTCTTATTCAATACCTTATCGAAGTGGACTGACTATTTTCCCTTGTCTGCTTTTGTTGGTTTGGGAAGAGTCTGTTCCACTGAAGGTGATGAAGCAGACGGAACATTTACGACAGAGGAAGAAGATGATGCTGGAGTAGCCTCCGGAGTTGGAGCAGAGTTCTCTTGACCTTCTGAATAATCCCGCAAGTAGAGTCTCCTATACCTGGTACCGGTTAAAGCTACTTCTTCGAAGACAGGTTTAAAGGACACCATGTTACAATTCTTCGTACAGATTTTGGTTTTAGAATATTTCTTCTGGGAGGATGAAGAGTTCGTCCAAAAACATAAGCCGACACGAGAATGGTTATGTAGAAGGCATGGAGAAAGGGGTACTGGATCCCTTTCCATTATTCAAGCCGGGGGCCTTTTGTAAGTCATATCCCATCTTTGTCACTAGTTCACGAGACTATGGATTATACAGATGGAAAGCTGGTTGATATTTGGCTTCTGGCTTTGACAGTGCTATCTCAGAAGGGGAGGAAGGAGAAGAAGAATCTGCCGCCGAGATGAAGGTAGCAGTTAAGGATGGAAGGCTGTCACGACCCGCACCCTAGAGTAAGGGCACGAGAACGTAACAACGCCCAGCCTACGTCGCAGTGTCGGCGGTAGAACGCTGTCCAAGGTCTCATGCATCTAGCAGTATAAGGATAAACAGTTTATACTCCCCAAATGGGGGTGACATAGCAGATACAGTCCCAATCACATCTAAGATAGAGCATGATAAAGATAGATAAAACATGAAATCCAAAAGAGATACAGGAGATAGAAGTCTAAGTGTCTAAGGTACATAAATCCAGAAATACATCTCAAAACTCAAATACAGTAATCCATAAAGTAAATACAGCTCCAGACAAAATGAAATAACTATCTAAACAACCTCTACTGTGTCTCCTCTAGGCTAGCAGGCAATCCCAGGCCATCTGTAAAATTTATCAACAGGTCCAGTCAGGACAGGAGCGAGCACAATACATCTCATGCAGTTCATATCATGTCAGAAAATATAAAGCAGGCAATAGAATAATATACATGAAATGCTGTAAGAAGATGTACATGAAAACATGAGAGATATTTGATAACTGGAAATATATACATGATAAGTAAGAACTGTAAGTGACTAGTGATTTAGAGTACGAGATGGCATGTAATTGGCTTAGGTTGTACATGATGAACATGAAAAGTAACAGAGTGTACATGATGGGTAAATCACATGACCATTTATACTCACCCCTACCCACAATCAATACATAAGGATCTATTCAAGTTACGTTACGGACATGATGGTTTGGTTATACAAGAAACACATGAGAAAACATGAGCGTACATGAAAGAACATAAGAGTACATGAACGTACATGTAAGAACATGAGAGAACATGAGTGTACATGAATAACGCAGAAGCATGGAATACATGATGTACATGAAACACATGTCATAAAGTATCCGATGCGTCCGCTAAGAGGGTAACATCCCAAGAAGAGATCCGTATAGTACCAATCCGTGATGATAACGTGACAGCATCAAGTAAAAGTAATATAGAGTGAGAATATAATTCGTGACAAGTATGAAACGATCAGAGAATGTACTCGCCTGATAACCTGAACAGCTGATAAGTATAGGGGGTCCGACTGAAGCCACAGAGTCCTATTTAAAGCAACACAGGTTACAAGGTTTCTGGCTCCTAATTGGAACAGCACAAGTCACAACATGTCCAGAAGGGTAATATAAAGCACTACAATGTATTCTACATGAATTTAGGTCAAACTAGGCCAAACTAGGTCATGTCCTAACCCAGCAAGTCTTACTAGGCCTAACCAAGACTATCCTAGCAAGCACACATCAATACAAGGCTATACAAGCCAACATACACCCAACTCTATATAGCATGCAATTATTCAATACTCAAGTAGGCAAGAATTCACATTGGATATACACTAGGTAATCTATTACTTTAAACTATATATGTCTACACATATATACACATGCATATATTGGTATTCAACATTAGGTCTATAATCATGGCATTTCAAATGGTTATATAAACTTATATATTACAACACAATATGCTAACATATATATAATATACATACATAGCTAAGTTAACTGTATTCATAAATACTTATTTAAGATGCTATGTGTGTGTATGTGAACATGGCAAAGGGGCAAGTGAGGGTTAAATGGGCATACATAGTGTATACATATCAAAGAGTGTCAAAGTGTAAGTGAACAAAGTGTCAAGTGTGATAGTGTCTACATAGTGTAAGGGGTACATGAGGTAATATAGGGTTTGTGTTAACATAGAATATTACATCTCATTAACTTGTATATTGCATACATTACATCTATTATTACATTACATTCATGCTTGCATTCATTCATCATTCATTTATTCTCTTGCACTACTATATGCACCATACATTACATACTATGGAAGTTATGACAATCTATAATACACAACTCATTTGCTCATAACATGCATGGCTAACCATGTATATATGTATATATAAAGAGGTAGAGATTTAGTTATGTATGTATATACATTATATGCCTAAGCTCTATATATATCTATATAGATATATAATCATGACATAGAGAGGAAGAGTTAGGTTACATGACAGGGTATACTAAGTTAGGGTATGTGTGTGTCCTTGTACAGGGTTATAGCTTAGTATTGGAAGGTTAAACCCAGTTTTAGTTCAGCATTTACATACAAAATCTGAAAATAAGCTAACATTTAAACCAGTGCAATATTAACATAATACAATTTCAAAATTTAGGAGTTTGAAACATCACAACTAATCTCAATGCTCTCAATACATCCTAACATGATAGAAATGAAACCCTAATATACTATCAATACATTTATCTACGCATACAGTTCAATATTACATGTTAAATCTGAAATTGAACTAAACATGGAAATCAATGTAAAAATGTTAACATGTATTCAGTTTTCAGGATTTTGGAGAATTTGTACATCAAAACCAACTCAATGTTTATCACAACCTAACATGTAAGAATATGGAACCTAAATTTATATCCCTACAACAACAATGTATACAGCTCTAAATATTACATTTAAAACAATCAATTTGAACTAACATTTAAAATCCCGTATTAAGGGTTAATATGCACACAGTCTCAGATTTGACAAATTTAAACACAAAACTCAACCAAATTTTTTTTTGAATTGAAACCCTACGTATAACATACATGTGCAGTGATATAAATAAAACTATTATCATGAAATTTTATATTTAAATTACGAGTTAAGCTAGGAAAAGCAGAGAATCGGAAATATTAGGGTTTTGAAAATTTAAACATTAACGACATATTAATATGTATTCAGATAGGTAGAAATCAAGTGTAGCATGCCTAAGTGTCAGGAAAGTGTCCACTATATATATTCATATATATTCTCATGTCCCAATATAAAATTTAATTCTACGTTAAGACCAACAATTAGATTCCTACCAAGGTTGCAAGCAGGTGATTGACGTAATCAAGACAGTATTATTATTATTATTTAATACAAGAATAATAGCAAGAAAGAAATAACGATAAAATCTGTTTTTGCTTATCTGTTTAAAAGAAAAACCCATTTTGAAATCCAGAGCTAAATTTTCAAATCCAAGATAAAGTCTAGCAAAATCATCGATTCATTGTATTAAGAAGAATTTCATAGTAAGAAGTTACACAAAGTTTATAAAAACAGCTAAAGCTACTCCTAAGTTAAATAAATGAGAAACAAAACAAAAAAAACAAATAACAATTCTCTCTTTCTTTTTTTTTTTTTTGAAGGACTGAAACAAAAGTAGAGAAAATATGTTCAAAAATATTTAAGGTACAATCTGATAATCATATACGTCTTCTTGAAATTATGTTGTCAGAATTCTGCCACGCCAATAAGCATAGCTGCAATAAACGATAGAGTCCATAATAAGGCATACACCCTATAATCATGTTATCTAGAATTCTTATCACGCCACCCGGTATGGCTGCAAGAAAATCTAGATTTCATAACTAAGATAAGTATAGCTATATCAGGCTCTACGTCCTTGTCATGCTAGCAAATATGACTGCAATAAATTCTAAATTCCATAATAAAGTAGACTTTTACCTTTCTCACTGTCCTTATCAAGTATGTTATCAGGTTATACCTTAATTCCAAAAAAATGTACATATACATATAAATACAAACTCAAATTCAACAACTAACATCAAGATTCAAAATTCAACAATAATCCATCAAAAATTATAAAAATACAGACTCAAATTCAACCACTATCATCAAGATTCAAAATTCAACAATAATCCATCAAAATCAAGTTCAATAACAGGAAGTAAAGGTAAATCAAATCAGGGAAAAACAGTATTCAAATCGAAGTTAAAATAAGATTCTCAAGGGTCGTCCCAGGAATCTCTCAAGGAGTCCTAACCGTGATTGAGTACCTTCAAAATATATCCTATTCCTACTGCAGGCTGTAGTGGTACTCTAGTTCGAATACCACTACATAAACTCGACCTGCATGGGCCACCACTAAAAACGTGTCACGACCCGCACCCTAGAGTAAGGGTACGAGAACGTAACAACGCCCAGCCTACGCCGCAGTGTCGACGGTAGAACGCTGTCCTAGGTCTCATGCATCTAGCAGTATAAGGATAAACAGTTTATACTCCCCGAATGGGGGTGACATAGCAGATACAGTCCCAATCACATCTAAGGTAGAGCATGATAAAGATAGATAAAACATGAAATCCAAAAGAGATACAGGAGATAGAAGTCTAAGTGTCTAAGGTACATAAACCTAGAAATACATCTCAAAACTCAAATACAGTAATCCATAAAGTAAATACAGCTCCAGATAAAATAAAATAACTATCTAAACAACCTCTACTGTGTCTCCTCTAGGCTAGCAGGCAATCCCAGGCCATCTGTAAAATTTATCAACAGGTCCAGTCAGGACAGGAGCGAGCACAATACATCTCATGCAGTTCATATCATGTCAGGAAATATAAAGCAGGCAATAGAATAATATACATAAAACGCTGTAAGAAGATGTACATGAAAACAGGAGAGATATTTGATAACTGGAAATATATACATGATAAGTAAGAACTGTAAGTGACTAGTGATTTAGAGTACGAGATGGCATGTAATTGGCTTAGGTTGTACATGATGAACATAAAAAGTAACAGAGTGTACATGATGGGTAAATCACATGACCATTTATACTCACCCCTACCCACAATCAATACACAAGGATCTATTCAAGTTACGTTACGGACATGATGTTTTGGTTATACAAGAAACAC
This sequence comes from Iris pallida, assembly GCA_029216955.1. Taxonomy (NCBI): domain Eukaryota; kingdom Viridiplantae; phylum Streptophyta; class Magnoliopsida; order Asparagales; family Iridaceae; genus Iris; species Iris pallida. Next base: position 3,189,318 of record JANAVB010005598.1, on the reverse strand, counting down.
ATGAGGAAACATGAGCGTACATGAAAGAACATGAGAGTATATGAACGTACATGTAAGAACATGAGAGAACATGAGTGTACATGAATAACGCAGAAGCAAGGAATACATGATATACATGAAACACATGTCATAAAGTATTCGATGTGCCCGCTAAGGAGGTAACATCCCAAGAAGAGATCTGTATAGTACCAATCCATGATGATAACGTGACAGCATCAAGTAAAAGTAATCTAGAGCGAGAATATAATTCGTGACAAGTATGAAACGATCAGAGAATGTACTCGCTTGATAACCTGAACAGCTGATAAGTATAGGGGGTCCGACTGAAGCCACAGAGTCCTATTTAAAGCAACACAGGTTATAAGGTGTCTGGCTCCTAATTGGAATAGCACAAGTCACAACATGTCCAGAAGGGTAATATAAAGTACTACAATGATCTACATGAATCTAGATCAAACTAGGCCAAACTAGGTCATGTCCTAACCCAGCAAGTCTTACTAGGCCTAACCAAGACTATCCTAGCAAGCATACATCAATACAAGGCTATACAAGCCAACATACACCCAACTCTATATAGCATGCAATTATTCAATACTCAAATAGGCAAGAATTCACATTGGATATACACTAGGTAATCTATTACTTTAAACTATATATGTCTACACATATATACACATGCATATATTGGTATTCAACATTAGGTCTATAATCATGGCATTTCAAATGGTTATATAAACTTATATATTACAACACAATATGCTAACATATATATAATATACATACATAGCTAAGTTAACTGTATTCATAAATACTTATTTAAGAGGCTATGTGTGTGTATGTGAACATGGCAAAAGGGCAAGTGAGGGTTAAATGGGCATACATAGTGTATACATATCAAAGAGTGTCAAAGTATAAGTGAACAAAGTGTCAAGTGTGATATTGTCTACATAGTGTAAGGGGTACATGAGGTAATATAGGATTTGTGTTAACATAGAACATTACATCTCATTAACTTGTATATTGTATACATTACATCTATTATTATATTACATTCATGCTTGCATTCATTCATCATTCATTTATTCTCTTGCACTACTATATGCACCATATATTACATACTATGGAACCTACATATTCATTACAAGCCATACTTATACATGCTTACATTAGATATGATACTTACACCTCATACATCATTTATTTAAATATTTACTCATGCTTGTATTCTCTATTTAATTACATAATGTATATACATTAACATGGGTTAAAATCAAATAGAACATTATATTACACACAAGGGTGCACAAAATGCATATGCCGAATAGTAACTCCTACTAATAATCAATACTGTACTATCTCAACATGAATTAAAATCTAAGATTAAAATATGTTATAGATCTATGTGTTAGCTTTCCGAAACTTCAAACGGATCGCATTTTCGTTTTCGAAAACTCCCGGAATCGCGAAAATACCGAGAACGCGTTTGTCTTTCGTACAGCTGACACTCAAATAATTCTCCAGAAAGTTACAGAAGGAATTAGGCCTATTAATATATGTTTTTGGAAAGCTAACTTCAATACGATTCTTTTAATAAAAACGGAAGATTAAACCGAGCTTTGAGCTAGAAGTTATGACATTTCTAAGTTAGGGCTGAAATTAAAAACGTGGATAAAAATCATGACGGATTTGGGTAGTTTGAGACAAAAGAACACAAGTATATAACATAATATATCAAGAACTCACTCTCTACACTAATATATATATATGAGACACTATAGAACACATCTCCAATACAAAAATATGAGATTAAACATGTAATAATTTATTCATACATAACAACAACACATAGTGTGTCCAAATTTGGGGTTTTCCCACATGGACACAACCACAACACAAAGGACACTCTTATGACCTCCAAATGGACACGAAATGGACACAAATGGAGATACAACCATGGGAGTCATTCCTATGGGTTCAAAATAGACCTATATGCATGAGGAAATGAAAAGGAGAAGGGATTTATGCCTCCCGGTAGATCGAATCGAAGAAAAGCCTTCCCGGAGCGACACCGATACGTAGAGATTCCAAAAGGACACGAATGAGCTCCGAATCCTCCCAAACTTGGGTAACTTCCTCCTTGGCTAGAATGGAGAAGGAAAGAAGAAGATTTGGTGGCGAAATGGAAGGATTTTGTGGAGAAATTGCTAGGGATTGCTCTCTAGGAATTTGGGGAAGAACAAGAGAGAGAGTGTGGATGAGAATAATGAAATGAACTTGAGCCTATCCTCTCCCAAAGTGGCTGGCCATATGGAACTATTTGTCCTATTATGGTAAGGTCCAAAATGCCTCCACTAACCTATTCTATGAGTATTAGGAAAGGGCTAATTGGTTGGGGCTAAATTAGTCATTCTAAAGTCTCTAATCACACTAACCTTATCAATAATAATTAGTCTAACCTCTAACTAAAATATTTCTATCATGTGGACTAAAATTAATATCATGTGGGCCATGCCTAACTAGTGTGTGGGTCCCACTAGAGTCAAACTACCCCCGGGTCCCCGTTTCAAGTCGGATTGAGTTGAAATTCGAACCCGACTCAAATAACCCCAAAACAATATCATAAATAATAAAATAAATTTTAACCCCAAAATAATATCATAAATAATAAAATAAATTTTAAAAATATTCAAAAATATAAAATGATAAAAATACCCCTGTTTCTGAAAACTGGGGGTGACAAAGGCAATGTTCACCCAATGAAATCATATGACATGACTTGTACTTGGTTGTTTTCTTTGACTTTGTGGAGGAAGATGGTGCTTCAAAGTCCGACACCAAGTCTGGATGGATCCACATGATTTTCCCTTTTTCAGTAGAAAGAGGAACCAGACCAACAGTTCGTGCATGTGGGATATTTACAATCTCTATAGTAGTTCTCGGAATATAGGAACGACACCATCCTGTACAATTTGAGCAGAGAAATCGCCAAATGGTAGAGAGACGACATTAGCCATCACAATCTTTTCGTCCTGCTGGAGAGTGATTGTACCAGAATTGATCATCTCTTGGATCTTTCCTTTGAGCACGTAGCATGCTCGAGTCGGATGTCCAATAAACCTGTGATAGACACTATTTAGGATGGTCAGTCTTATCGACTTCTTTTTGTCATTTTACATCTGGCAACTGAAGTTTATTGCTCTGGATTAGGCAATCGAAGAAGCTCATGATATCATCCTCGTCGAAGGAATATTCTTCTTTCGGACGTGGTGCCCTCGGTGGTGGTATTATTGGGGTAGGCATTGGCTGACTTATGTTGACAACCATAGCTTCTTTGCCTTTGAGATTGATAGCCAAAGTCTCTTTGCCTTTGCGGTTGTTCTGGCAACCTCCGCTACTGGTTGTTTGTTGTTCATCTTTGTCGAGATTAGGCATCTGGATGCCTAACTGTTTGAATTTGTCAGCACTTTCCTCAGCTGCTCTGGCGCTTATTATGAAGGAAGGCCAATCTTGAAATTGAGTAGAACCCGTCCACATGCTAACTATAGGTAACAAGTTTGATTTGCATGTATCTATAGTTAATGCATCCGGAGTTCCCAAAGACATTTTGAGTGCTTCGCGACGGTAACGCTCAATGAATGATCCACAGTTTCGTTGGGACTTTCTTTGAACTTGATCAAAGCCGACATTGTCATGTCGTTTGTTCTTTCGTAGAAGCGTTCCAAGAACATATATTTCAGAACTGCAAAAGAAGTAATGCACCCGTCTGGCAAGCTGCGATACCAGTCGTAGGCTACTCCTTTCAAACACCCAACAAAGACTCTTGTGAGGAGAGAATCATTAGGTTGAAGCTGGTCGGTCATTATCTCAAAGTGATCGAGATATTGATTTGAAGATGTACTGCCATCAAACAATATTATAGTAGGAGGCTTATACTTGGGTGGAAACTACACCACTTTCCACTCAATAGGGTATGGTTGTTTGATACCAAGCTTCTGCAGGCCGTCTTTTTTTGAAGGCTTCGAATTGAGAACGCAAGAGTTTCACAGCCTCGTTAGTGTCTTCCGACAGTTACAGAGTAGTAGATTGATTGCATGTGTTAGAAGGAGGGACTGCATGATAAGTACCACCCCCAGTCCCAGACTGACTTGGAATAACCTGCACTGACATGGAGGCGATATGAGAAGACTGTACCCCCATACTAACATTGACATGAGCAGATGCCGATATAGGTTCTTGGGTTGTATTCACAACTGGTGGAACCGTGAGTTAAGCCACAATTATGGTGTGCATGCTTGCAACTATTTCGGCTATCATTTTCAATTTGTCTTCTAGTACGACGATTCGTTGCTCCTGGCTAGCAGAACTGGAAGCATCCTGATCTTTTGTGATGACGTACACAGTCACCTTTCTGGCTACTGAAGAAGAGATAGTCTGCTCAGAACTTTCGCTGGCAGCGTCAAAATCATGTAAAGAGCTACCCCCAGGATAAGAGATGGGTAGATTCCTTTGACCGATTATAGCTCGACTCCTTGATCTGGTATGTCGATAGACCCCATCAAATATGCGATGTGTACGAACCGGGGGTCTATGAGTATGGGTCCGAGACGAAGTACGTCTTGGGCTACCCCCAGTCTTGTGAGAGCGATGATTTGTTATGTTAACAGAGGCATATACTAAATCATCTTCTGAAGATACCTCAACAAGATGGGTCAAAGTAAGACGATCAAAAACTGACCGTTTGGCTACTTTGTAATATCACCTGATTGCAATCTCATGTGAGCTGCAATGATGCACTATTGGTGGAGATGGGGATACGGCCTTCCGTTTCTGAGAAATTAGATCACGGAGGTCGATTTTCTTAGTATAAGAAGAGGAAAGATGTGGCATGTTCCTGGCCTTGTTGGTTCCTTGAAGGTATAAGGAAGCGCCTAATTCAGCAGCATAAGTGAGAGAATTTTTAGCAGCGCCTAATTCAGCAGCATAAGTGAGAGAATTTTTAGCACTCATCTTTGGGCGCTTTGAAGTAGTAGGTGTCACCCTTTGAACAAGATTCACGTTGGCAGAGGAAAATTTTGGGCGCCCAGAACTTATAGGCGCCATTGCTTGTTCAGCAATAGGGCACGTATTTTGGTTATGTTGGGCTCGGCGCTTGTTAAGATGGGTGCGTATATTAGCATCAACCATCATTTCAGTCTGTTGCACTTGGAGTTTTTCTCGTGCATTATGACTTATGTGTATGTTAGAAAGTTTTTCATTCAAATGAGGGGTAGGAAGTATCCCCTTTTGTTGTGCACGTAATCTCTCAGTGCATCTGATACGGCGCGTTTGAGCAACTGTAGTGCCTTTGTTGAAAGATTCAGGGTTTGGAAAAATAGATAGAAGAGAATGGGCGCCCTCAAATGGGCGTCTATCTCTCTGTGGTGCATCTCCCACATAAGAACTAGGGATTGTAGATTTGAGAGAATGGGCACCTTCAAGCGGGCGCCTATCTCCAGATGATGTACCCACAGATTTGAGCATCATTGCAAAGGCAGATTTGAGAGAATGGGCGCCCTCAAGCGGATGCCTATCTCCAGATAATGCATCCAAAGATTTGGGCATCACAACAGAGGTGGGATCAGTGGTCTTGAGAGAATGAGCGCCCTCAAGTAGGCGCCTGTCTTCTTGTGGTGCACCAGCAGACATTGGCACCCGTTCGAGGTACCTCTTCAGAGAGTGGTTATGCACTTGTACAGTGCACCTAGCTTTGGTCACAGTGGTTGTACGTGCCCTGTTTGCAGAAACAGGGGTGCGCTTAGCACCAGAAGCACTTATCATCTTTTTGAACGCTGTTTGGTCGAATTTAACGACCAACATTCCTTTCTTAATGCCAATAGATGATGAACCGCCTTGAGTTGTTACCTTCTCGTTGGTGGAGAAGGTATTCCCCAGCAGAGTTGCTATTTTGTTTGTAAAAACAAAAAAGTTTTATTACAAACCTTAATGAATCGTACACGAGTACAATAAATTCTAGGAAAATACAACTGTAGAAGTCCAGTCTTGAATGACGATCACTTTGTCCCTTTGACGAGGCAATTGTGGATGGAAGCAAGCTTGTCATTGTGTCCTGGAGCTTCTGTTGACGAGGAATCTTCTGTATGGCTCGACCGTGTAGAAGTATCGACAGAACTTCGGCTTCGATTAACGGTTGAAGAACTTGCTCTTGAGAATTGTTGATTGCAGAAGATGGAAGTGCGATGAGTGCTCAAACTATACCCCTCCTTCCTGTCCCCGTACGTTGGGAGAGTGGAGCTCTATTTATAGAGCCAAGAGATAACCACCTGACAGTTATCTAAAGTAGGCGCCTATCTGTAGATGGGCACCTAAACCATTGTGCACCATTTTTAAGCAGAGGCGCCTATTGACATGTGGCGCCTATGCAAAATAGGCGCGTGGTTATGGCCCAATGAAGGACACGTTCTTCAGGAAATTCGGAGTAGTGCACCACGTTCAGCATGTATGGCAGCTTATCACGCCACGTGGATTTGCAGACATCATCAAAAAAATAGGCGCCCAAGAGAACAGAGCACCTTAGAGAAGTAGGCGCCTAAGGGATCTAGGAGAGCAGGGAGCCTAGGAGAACAGAGCTCCTAAGAAATAATGGGCGCCTAAGAGAGTTACGCGCCTAACAAACAATGGACGCCTAAGAGTGTTAGGCGCCTAAGAGACAAATGGGCGCCTAAGAATGTTAGACGTCTAAGAGAGACATATATTTGAGCGCCTACAAAATGTCGTTAGCGAATTACGATAACAAATATATCGTATTCATGATTTTCAAAGATTCAGAAAATTTAGAGAATTGAAAAAATACAAATTTTGAAAAATCCAAGAAATCGATTAACGGAGGTTACATCCCCTTACTTCATCGATGAACCACCACCTCACCGGGCGATAACATGGCCACAAAACACCATCGACGATCATCGTCATCACTATTACAGCCACCATGGCCACCCGTGGCCGATCCACACAATCCCTGACTAGCCGACATCCACAGCAACAACCCTGCTGCCACACCAATACTCCTTCCCGAACACCAAGTCATCACCACCATAACCCTCACCGTCCACAAAACCCAAATTAACACCACCCTATCTCTTCGCTGCAGATCCGCCACCATCCTCGCGGGGGACAATCGACCCCAACAAACCTCTCATCCCTATCGAACCTGAAAACATAAATCCCAAACTCCTCCCCAAGCAGCGGCCTCGTCGAGCTGACGTGCACCGACGACTGATCTCGGCCACGTACGAGCAGCCGATCTCGGGCTCCTCCCCATGCGCCTCTCTGGAGCTCCCGTCGACCGTAGTGAGATCGTGTGCTTGACGAGCTCTGCCCGCCCCATGCCAGCATTGCCCGTGGCCAGAGTCGAGCTTGTTTCCATGCCAGCGCGACCGCCGCTTGACATACCCTTGATCCTCCGTCGAACACCTCTTGTGAGCCTTCTTCCTTCTCTTCCTGCCTCTTAACCTCTCTTGATTTCTCTCACCAACATCCTCTCTCTATTATTTTCCATAGGGAAGAACAGCAGTAATAGTGCTGTTATAACACAGTGTACGAGAGGTTGGGAGAGAGCTAATGTTCTTAGTATTTTTGTATTATACTATGTATAGATAAATGTGTTTATCTGTTATATTACCGTCATTATTATTGATACCTTTACAATTATTAATATTTACTAAATATATTATTATATATTTTGAAATATAGTATGTATATATCTATATATATTTGGGTTTTTTTATTGGACTTTTAAACAAGTTTGTAATTTAAATAATTTGGACTATATCATTATCATGGGCTTTTATATTAATATGTATTAAAGACATTATCATAGTATTTACTACCTAAATTTTTTTTCTAAAACTATAATTTCGACCTAAAAACATTATTTTCTATATTTTAAGTAATTACCTACAATGTTTTGACAAGTAATATATAGTTTGACCTAAAATTGTATTTTATCAAAATTGGGTTAAAAATATTATTAGGATATTTTCTAGCCATTTTCAAAATATGGTATTTAGCTTAGAAGCTAAATATTATTTTATGGTATTTTAATGTAATTTGTATCTAAAAAATATTTTCGTAGTATGATATATATATTCTCTAAATATATTCTCTAAAATATGTTCGTAGTATGATATATATTCTCTAAAATAAATTATAAGTATTTCCTATATATATATATATATATATATATATATATATATATATATATATATATATATATATATATATATATATATATACCATTAGTATTACATACAACCAGCATAGTTATTATTAATATTATTTTGTTATTGATGAATTATTATTACATTGGTTTACTAGTATTAGTGTCGTTAGAAGAATTATGTGGTATTTTATGGTATTTTCAATATGACTTTTGACTTGAAAATATTATAGTTTAATAGCTATTTTCTGAACATAGTTTTAACCTAAATGTTTTCCTACAATTATCTAATAGTTATCTAAAATATTGTGATATTAATTTCCATTATCATATACAATTATTTTCTAACTGGTTTCTAAATATTTTCTAAGCATATACATATTTTCTAATTAAATAATTACATTTTTCTCTAAGTTAGAAGTCTCCCTTAGATTATTAGATTATCCTTGCTCGTAGCTAACTGTATTCCTACTTCTTTTGCCAACTTCGGACTCCTTTATATCGATCCTAGTTAATCAGACTATCCTGGACCCATCGAGATCATTGGTTTCACCAGCAAAGGATCCCAGGTGAGTACATTTTCTGATAATTTTTATATTTGATAACTTCTATGATCCATGTATTTAGTATTATCTTATATTGATGTTCTGTTTGATTCTCGACACGGTGGTTACACGATGTAGTATTTATGGATTCTTTTTATGTTATATTTCGTGATTACTATATTCGTATTTCGTGTTCATGACCTATTTGGATCCATTAGTACTAGTCGGACGGAAAAATACATTAGTGGACATGTAAATATACACAAAAATATCCTATTGGTCTAACGTGAATAATAGCAGCCGCACACGATACATGCGATTAGCCGGAGCTTACCCCTAGCCGTTTACATGTCGAAAGTGGTATTTCAACACATTAGATAGGTGCGTTTTTCTGGTTCCACTTTATACTTTGCTGGTTGCATGTCTTATCTGCTTTAGTACTTTTCTCACTTGTTATTACTTCCATGCTCGTCAGCTTTTACTCTATGCTTATCTGTTCATCATATATTTCATTATTATTTATTGTTTTATAGACTTTGTCAATTATTGGAACTACTGTTAGAATGTACTCATTCTATTCCTAACTGGAAACCATTTTTTACGATTAGTCGCAGATACTCTTAGCATTGGAGAGATACGGGTGTACTTGAAGGCCAAAACCTAGAGACTAGTTAGACAGCTTAAATTTGTTGTATTAGATTTTATGAGACTTTGTATTTTCATTCAAATGTAATCTTTAAATGTTGTAATTGATTTTATGAATGAGCAATTAAAGTTATATTTTATGAGCATTTGTTTATTTTGGGCTAGACAACGTACTACCATCGATACTGCGGCATAGGCTGGACTTGTACATGCACTCTCATCCCGAAAAGTGGGTGCGGGTCGTGACAAGTTTTTTTGGTGGCCCATGCAGGTCAGTCATCGCAAATTGTGCGAACTCATGGTAGTACCATATTAGTCGTACTACTGCTAGCCTGCGACTAGGAAGTGCTCATTCACAATTAGGATTGAGTTAATTTTTAGGAGAATGACTAGGACTAGGAGGTCCTTATTCAAATTGACTGTTGGGTAGTTAAGATTGCCACATAGGTCATGTAATTTAGGTATAGATTTATTGAATTCTAAACCCTATTAGATAACTTGAGAAATTTTCCTAGATGGATGTACCATTATGTTTTGATACGATGGTATGACCAAAGGTGGGTAGACTATTCGTTTTGTAAACTAGGTCTTCCTTGGATTCAATTCCTCATTTTGATCAGTGTGCAATTTTGTTTTTTCCCTCTAATCATCATCATATCATAAAAATTCTTATTGCTTTTTTATTTTCCTTTGGCCATAAGGAATTATTTTTTTATTTCTGATTCAATTATCCATATATTAATCCCAAGTCTTTTAAGGTATATAAGTTTTCCTCAATCATTGAATATCTGCGCAACAGGGATTAGAAAATTTATACTTATTTTGGCTTCGATCATTATCTTCTCCTAATCGCTCGTTTATTTTCAAGAATTGATACTTGAAGAACAAATACTTACACTTTTCCCTATTTTGATCACCTTGGAATTTGTTTGAGCTTCTAGAAGTTCCTTTGAAATTCTTATGGATATAGTTGGAATAAATTTTGATGACTTACAATGGCAAGCCATATGCACATTGTCTCCATTTATTTGAATTATGGAGACTGTGGATTCACTGCAGCCAGCAGCGCACTGGCAAGGCATGACCCTATGTTGAAGTAGTTTCAAGTAAGCGTAGGTTATCAAATTTTATTAAACTATGTCTTAAGTGTTCTATTTAATCTTTGAGTTATTATGTCAATATTGGATAGAGTTGAAAGAGTATTCGATACCATATTCTTATTTGAGTCATGGAACCAAGAGTTTACTGCAGCCAGATGTACACTGGCGAGGCATGGATTCTCGGTAAAATGACTTAGAATATATTTACAATTTTCGAAGAATGTAAAGGGTATATCTTTTATGGCATATGACTATTACACCCTCAATTCAATTTAATTTATACTCTATTTTATTGTATGTATTCTCGATAAGATTTGTAGTCTTTTTCTTATCCATCCTATTAGTTCCCTTATAGTAATCATTTATGATATTTTGATCCAATTTTACTAGAATCATAGTCGTACCTAGATCTTGGTTCTATAATCGTGCCTAAATAATTTTGCTTCGTGCCAAAATGATTTCAAATTTTGATCGTTCTTAAACGACTTTGATCGTGACTAAACTATTTTGACTAAAGTCATAATCATGCCTATATTTCAAACTCTATTATTGCTAATGCTTAGATTTTTATTCCACCTTTGATCATGATTATTTTGATCATATTCATATTTGTACCAAATTTTAATCATGCTTGGATGACTTGCATAATTAGTTTTTGATCGTAACTACATCCTACTTGTATCCAAGTAATTTTTAATCCTGTTACAACCTACTTGTATCCAAATTTTATATATATATATTTTATATATATATATATATATATATATATTATATATATATATATATATATATATATATATATATATATATATATATATATATATATATATATATATATATATATATACCCCTGGCGTCTCCCCTCTCCTCTGCGTCGGCCTCCACCCCGGCAGCGCCCCCTGGCTCGTCCTCTCCTCTTCGTCGCGGTCCTCTGGGTGGTTCTCCCTCGGCGTCGGGCCCTTCAGCCCCCTGCGGCCGTGCATGCTCGTCGAGTCGATCACACCCCCCCGCCTGGGTTGTTCTCCCCGCCCTTCCCCGAGACGCCCCTCCTCCTCCCGGCGGTGGCGGGACCCCCTGGATCCCCGCCCTTTCTCCTCCGCCGTCCCCCAGCCATGGCTCCCTCCTCCGCCCCCTCGTCGAGACCTCGCTGCGGGCGGCGCCCCGAGCCTCTTCCCTCGGGGCGAGACCCTCCTCGGGCAGCGCGCCACGTGGGACGCGTGGCTTCCCTCGGGACCCGCCCGCCTTGTGCGGACCGAACCCCCTCGGTTCCCGTACGTGGATCGATTCCCCCCCTCGGGCTTCGAGCCCACTTCACCCTCCCCCGCTCTTTCGTTCAGTAGTTTTTTTTTCGAAATTTCAAAATTTTTCGAAATTTCGTACTTTTGGTTATCTCTCATTTTTGGTCTAGGTTGGGCCTTTTGTGTTCCGGCCCAGCTGCTGCTTGTAGGCTCTTTTTGAGCTTTCCTTTCTGTTTTAATAATATGCCTCATTGCCTTAATATATATATATATATATATATATATATATATATATATATATATATATATATATATATATATATATATATATATATATATATATATATATATATATATATGGGAGCGGATCAAAAGCCACCCTTAGAAAACCCCCTAAAAAATCCCTCACTCTCAGCCGTCCATTTAATGTTAATATTAATATTAATATTAATGTTAATGTTAATATTAATATTAATTTTAATTTTTATATTAATGTTAATGTTAATGTTAATGTTAATGTTAATATTAATATTAATGTTAATGTTAATGTTAATGTTAATGTTAATGTTAATGTTAATATTAATTTTAATGTTAAGTTTAATGTTAATTTTAGTATTTAACATTAATATTAATATTAATATTAACATTAATGTGAGCCCTTGACCCAAAATCCCCATTTTTATGTTATTGTATATTGCTGAATTATTAATTAGTGCATATAAATAATTAAATAATCAAGTATATATGTAATCTATACATATTAATTAATTCTTAGTAAGTAAAAAGGAAAAAAAGGAAACAAAGGGGTTTTCGTTATTATCCCAACTATGAGGGGCCTAAGTGAAAATTGTGTAATTCAAATCACCTTCGAAATGCCCAGAGATTTAAATCCTGTATTCAAACCTTTCCAAACGGCCAGCCAGAAGAGGGTTTAGATATGATCGAATTTTTCTTCTCCTCATCCCAACAGGATTCAAATTAGTCTATATATATGTAGGCTAACCGATGCCCTCGACTTCCCTTTAAACCCTAATTTTCCTGCTACGTTCTCCCCTGCTCTGGTCGCGGCTACATCTGAAGTTTTGAAGCACTACAGGAAAAATATGCTTTTACGGCACGCAATGTGCGTCGTAAATCACTTTAGACGGCGTACATCCGCGCGCCGTATCAGGTCATGCCGTAAAAAGTTGGTAGCTTTAACGACATTGATGGCATGTCGTCTTTGATCAGCTTGTGTGCCGTCTAAAACCATTCATGGCATACATTGCCTGCCGTGAAAATAAAATTATGGCGTGCACTATTGTGCCGTTAATGCACGAAAACGACATTCAGTTGCACGTCCTTAATTCACATTCACAACATTCTTTAGAACGTCGTTAATACTTAATCACGACATGTTGCTGCATGCCCTTAATAACATTTTACAACATTCTTTGGCTCTCGTTATTAGTCAATTATGACATTTAAAGTATGTCGTAAAAAGTATCCAATAAACATCAATTAGGACATTCTATGCACGCCTTAAATGCTCGCCAATTTTTTTTTTAAAAAAATTGCTTTTTTTGTATAATCAATTTTACATTTACATTCAACCACAGAACATATATTATACCAAATCCAAAATGCTTATATGTAATGTAATAACTTCAGATATGAAATGTAATAACTACAGGATAATACCAAATCCAAAATTGATATTGTATACTTAAGCAAGGCCAACACAAAATATTGTTCATTCTTTAATTTCCTCCAAACAAGCAACAAAATAAGGAATCAACATCCTCGTCCTAAAGACAAGCAACTAAATAAATAGTCCAGTCCACAAAGGAAAAAATAAAGTGAAAAATAAGGAGTCCAGTAGAATGTCAAAAGAACACTACAAGGAAAAAGATTTTTTTACGGTCATGGTAAAGTAATCGCCAATATGCTTCAAAAGTGACTCCACATCCACATCCTCATCCTCCAAACGAACAGCAAAATAAGTTGTCATCTCTTGCATAACCTATTACATACAATAACAAACAACATCAATATCAAATGGATTGAATAAGAAAAGTTAAAAAACTAGCAATAGAAAATGAAATCTGCAAGATGTATTACTAGTCAAATGTATAAATACCAAGTTTATTATCACAAAGAAGTACTCCAGTACATGATGGAGTATATTTTTCAATGTGATGCTATAGAAATTCCAGACAAAGTGTTAAGTTTTCTTGCCTGCCTAAACAGGAGGTCTCGACACCGACCCGTATTGTTTTCAACTGAGAGGGTACTGAATGACAGCAGTCTGTTTAAACAAGTTCTATCAAACCTATCAAACATGCTTCTAGGTAATATGACTGACGATACGTCAGAGTCTTCGAGATATAATGATGACAATGAAAGGGGAATGATTTTCAATTGGATGAGACTGACTACTGTTTGTTATCTGGTGAGCACCAACAAATGTACAGCTCTTGCTTAAATGAAGGGGTAGGAACTACAGGGTATTCATGGACTGCTGTACACCGTGCACCTACAATCAATGATCAGAGTTACCTTTTACAAGTTACTGATGCTTATGAAACTGGTGGTTTCATCAAGAAACATAAACTGGAGCAACGAGATTTTTCACCAACCATTAACAATAAGAGTTATCCTCTGGATCATATGGAAGATCACACCAATGATTTTATCTCAGTGAATTGCAAGCTAGAGCAAGACGACATGAACCCCTCTAAGCAACTAAATAAATAGTCCAGTCCACAAAGGGAAAAATAAAGTGAAAAATAAGGAGTCCAGTAGAATGTCAAAAGAACACTACAAGGAAAAAGATTTTTTTACGGTCATGGTAAAGTAATCGCCAATATGCTTCAAAAGTGACTCCACATCCACATCCTCATCCTCCAAACGAACAGCAAAATAAGTTGTCATCTCTTGCATAACCTATTACATACAATAACAAACAACATCAATATCAAATGGATGGAATAAGAAAAGTCAAAAAACTAGCAATAGAAAATGAAATCTGCAAGATGTATTAGTAGTCAAATGTATAAATACCAAGTTTATTATCACAAAGAAGTACTCCAGTACATGCACCTTTCCAAGCAATATGTGCATTAAGAAACTAAAACTAAAACCTCTTACTGCATTTTTATCAAAGAGCACCCAATGAATAAAGGAAGGAGCCAAATTGTACCATAGGTTATAGCATATTTTGAATTTCATACAACTCCCATCTCCTGCAATTGTGCAGCTCACATCTTAAGGATGCTTTTAAGACAACAAAAGCCATATTTATGGAAGCATATTCCTTTCCAGCAGTGAGCATAGTTACCTGAGAAATGATGTATGCAAAGTTTCTCATACATTTTTTGCTGCAGAAACTTGTACTTGCAACAAAAATTGTATGGAAGTACAATTTCTCATACAATTTTTCTGTATGCAAAGTTTGCTGCAGAAACTTCCAGCCACTTGGCTCAAATCAATATAAAGTCATCTTATATGTATAATATGGGATCAGTTCCTGGAAACTGAACAGGCCCATGTACCAAAGATAGCTGGTCATATGGAAACTGAACAGGCCCATCTTTTCTGTATGCAAAGTTTGCTGCAGAAACTTCCAGTCACTTGGCTCAAATCAATATAAAGTCATCTTATACGTATAATATGGGATCAGTTCCTGGAAACTGAACAGACCCATGTACCAAAGATAGCTGGTCATATGGAAACTGAACAGGCCCATCTTTTCTGTATGCAAAGTTTGCTGCAGAAACTTCCAGTCACTTGGCTCAAATCAATATAAAGTCATCTTATACGTATAATATGGGATCAGTTCATGGAAACTGAACAGACCCATGTACCAAAGATTAGCTGGTGGAAACTGAACAGGCCCATGAACAGGCCCATAGAAATTGAACAGGCCCATGAACAGGCCCAATATAAAGTCATCTTATATGTATGATATTTCAGTTCCTAGAAACTTCCAGCCACATTTTCTTTATATGGAGTGAGCATAGTTACCTGGATAAGTTAGCAACCATGTGGTGATCCAACACACAAAACACCAAATACCAGTTCCTGGAAACTGAACAGGCCCATGTACCAAAGATAATGAAGTCCATAAGAAAATAGTAAGTACCACATGATACTAAAAATAGAAGAAAATAAGACAAATAAGGGATAAAGGAAAGGATATTCATATTACCTACCTCAAAAGTTTTACCACTAGTCGAATCTGATATACTTGATAGGCCAGGCAATTGTACTTGATAAAGCCTCATGTAGAAGAAAAAACTCACGGGTCGGCCGATACAAAGTCATCTCGTAATCAAGTACTTCATGAACCCAAAGTTTATAGCACTCGTGTCCTAAAGCCACATGATGGACCAAGTCTTTGGGATTTGTAGATGCAATCTCACCAATTGCAACAACTTCTGAACCTGTCTCCCAATTCAACAACTTGCATTTTGTCCCAATGTTAAGGGAACTTGGATTTTCAGCATTTTCCTTTTCTCGTCTTGTTTGCGTTATCTCACGATTGGTAGAACTTTGAACCCCACAGTTTGAGTTAGTCTTTCCCACTATGTTTGAGTTTCCAATTTCCTACATAAATGAAAAACACATTAATTGTTGGACAAGCTTACAGTGTTAGTATGTAATAAAGAATTAAAATACCATCTCGAAGTCTAAAACTTACAGTGTTAGTTTTTCCAATAACCTTTTCAGCAATGCTTTTATATAAATTTCTTAACTCAATCAACTCACTTTCCAATCTATTGACTTTGTCACGATGATATTTTTGACCTTCCACTTTTGAAGGTGTCGCCCCAAAGCCAAGCCCTCTTACTCTTCCTCGTCGTTCGGGACCAATAACTTTTGAAATAGCGTCAGTTTCTAAAGAATTTTTTTCTGATGGTGTTGCTGACTTATGAATATCTTCTATGTCATCCTAACAGTAAATAGTACAGTAGGTAATTTTAGTTTAATACAAGTGGATAAGAAAATGGTAAAAAATAAATGTCAAATCACATTTGTACAACAAAGTCCTCACATAAGAAAACTGAAGAATTGCATCGATGGCAGGAAGCTTGAAGAGTACAGTAATAAAGTGGAGTTCATGAATTGCATCTACAACTAACTGTAGGTAGTCGAGTACAAGAGTCACTGACTGTAGGTTAGTATACAAATATATCATGCACCATAGTTTTTGCAAAGCATAGGTATTTTCATGAAAATTCTTAACAAATCAGCAGATGACGTGCTGAAATTCTTCAACCTTTAGCTTGGTCAATCATGTACAAGATGTTGGTCAGATTGCCGCAAAACTATGCCAAAGTTCCAGGAAAACCAATATTGATTCTTGCAAAGCAACCAGCAAAAAGCATGGTCTGATCATGACTTGGCTTCATGAAACCATGAAGCAAGCATGCAAGAACAGTACAAGACATAATGATAGGATTGGAAAAATAAGCCCCTTGATATCATGCCGCAGGGGTTCAAACACACATTTTGTTCCAGTAACTCCAGCTACAAGCTTTCAAACTCAAGCTCATTAATTCAATGTGATGCTTATTTGCAAAACTATGTTGAAGTAGTAGAAAACCAGATTGTATCAAAATAAGAACAACCACTTGGTCATTATTTCTTAGGGAATCAAAAATATTGATCACCATCATTACCAATGAGGCTCATTAGTTATCACTCACCAGATGATGACTGATATTACCAGTTTAAGCCACAAATATATCAAGAACCGTGACCACTACAAGAATGGCCCATGTGTAATGTAGAACAAAGAGAGGATGACAAACACTTACCAAAATTCTCTTAGCCTCTTCACTCAATTCACCTGTTTTCCTCTGATGTCCTTTGATCCATACATCAACTCTTTGTACGGAGTCAGGTTCATCACATTGTTGACGCTACAAGACAAATTTTAGGTAATAAATGATGAGTAGAAATCAACTAAGGCCAATGAAATGACTAAGGTACTAAAACAGAGTTTTAGGTAACAAGCATATGCGTATCACTTAGTTACCATTTCATCCTCTAGACGAGCATATCCCTTACGACTAGTAGTATGCAACAAAGTTTGACTTTTTTGCATCTTCTTAAATCTTTCACTTCTTTCCTAGTTTCCCATATGAAATATATACATTATATGGCAATAGCAAGATTTAGATCCAAAAATGAAGGAAAAAAGTAACCAACAGCACTTACCTTAAATTCTGGGGTACTTCTCTTGATTACAAAAGCCTTCCAATCTTTAAACACTGGTACATTGTCAGGCTTGAGGAGGGCAAGTGCTCGTGGTAAACCTACAACTTTTGCTTGCTCCATCACCTCTTTCATCAAATTAGACTTATGATCACGCCAATGCTTTCCCAACTTTTGGAATGTATATGTCTTGTGGCAATCATCAAGTATATATTTTTGCTGTAAGAAAGGGCATAACATTCAATAAAGATCATCTTATGTTTAATATATATAAGTACGATGTATATAAATATTACCGTGATGTATTCCCATATTTGATGTTTAAAATCTTCAGAAAGATCAGTCCAATTCTCCATTGTCACCGGTACTAAATCTCTTACCGTCGAGCCCAAAAAACTAGCAAATTCAGCTGCAGTATCTCCAATTGGTTGTCCTCTCTCATTGAAATCAACCGAAACAGGATTTTTTCTCTTGCGAATACGATCCATTTTACACTTACCTCTGGTATTCTTCTTTTCAATAACATTAGAATTTGGTTGATTTTGGTTACTTGCTATATTAGGTGACATGTTAGATGGAGAGTTAGAGTCTTCCTGTGATATTCTTACACCATTTTCTCTTTGCATGGTTTTAGCATTGGTAGCTAAATTTTGTGTTACTCCTCTTTTTGCACCTTTTTTAGAAGGCTTCATAAGATAAGCAAATAATAAGAACTCAAAGTTGTACCCCAATATATTGTGAAAAACATATTACAAATATAAATGGAGCTTACTTCACCGGATCCCAGCATGTTCACAACTCTCTGAATAGACCTTTCTAAAATGACCAGTGGTGCTCAAAAAATTAAAGTACTATAGAAAACATAAAAGAGGATTAGCCATGATAAGCAAAAAAAAGATAAGTGAATTTGCAAGAGAAGAAAAAAAAATAATGTCTTGTAGCATAGAGAACTGTGTCTTCAGCTCCAAACAACCAAACAGTTGTATCTATAAAGGATTCATAAATACTTGTGTCCCCATAGCTTGAATTTTTTGTTTTACTGACATGCCTCATGTCAAAGAGCAGCTGCAGTATAATTTGTATCATAGGTTAAGTAGTTCTTGCAACCAAACGGACCCTTAGGTTTCATATCTTCTTCGGAAGAATGTGGGAAAAGAAAAAGGAAATTGAATGCAAGAAAACATTCTCTGTTCCTACATGATACCCCAACCAAACAAAATCTTCTGCATATCCTCTTACCACAGTTGATAATAGGCTTGCCATAACCATCAATGTTTTACTCAGCCCACCAAGCTTCTCTAAAAGAGAGCCAACCAAGCTTCTCGCATGTTGCAACAATGTTTTACTCAGCCCACATATATTGAAAACTGCAATCAATTATGCTAACTGATTGGCATATAGGCAGCAACAGCAGTAATGTTTTATTGACATGCCTCTTGTTGACATGCCTCTTGTCAATAACTAAAACAATAGAAAGCTCAAGAATAGCACAGGTATCATAGCACAAATTGCACATGTATCATAGCACAGGTCAAATAGCAGTAATGTTTTACTGACATGCTTCAGCCAGCAGCAGTAATGTTTCCTCCTAGTAAAAGGAAATTTTCTAGTAAAAGTAATTTGTAAAAGGAAATTTCCTCCTAGTAATATTTCACTTTCAAAAGTGCAGCAGCAGTAATGTTTTACTGACATGCTTCAGCCAGCCAAGCTTCTAAAAGAGAGCCAAAGCTTCTCTAATGTCATGCTAACTATTATACCATGTAATATTAAGTTTGGTTTCTGTGTCATATCTCTCCCTTTTAACATGTATCTCCACAAAATATTAAGTTTTACACCAACCATGTGACCCTTAAATATCCTATTTGTTCTCGAATTCAGTTACATCTGTCAATTTTAATATAAAATATAATTAGTCTTTGTTCTGTGGCCAAGCTCTCTTGGAGTAACTTTACATTTTACATGTTAACCAATCCTTCTTTATAGTACAACAATAATCAACTTGGTGAGTGTTTAGTCCAGACTTAAAAAGGAACATAAACAATCTCCCTTCCTGAAACAAGTATTAAGTGTTATAAGTCATGTGACCAAGAACGAACAAATACTCAAAACTGATACTCAGCCCAAGTATCAAATAAGAGGAATTTTTCTCCTAATAAGGTGGAAACACATGCATAGAATGAAGCACAAGTATCAAAAGATACAAAACCAAACCCAAAATTCCAGCAAGAATTTTTAATAGCACAGGTATCATAGCAAGAATGAAGCTGGCTCTGTAATTATTGGTAGTATGTGACACCCATATTTCACTTTTACCTTAAATTTGAAGAAATGTGATATATAACTTGCGCTATATCCAATTCAAGCAATTACAATATATTGACAAAAGCATGTATGAACAGAATCTAACGGGGTGGCCAGAACTAAACAAAATCTGAAGCACAAATATATTGACAGAACCACACAAAAACAGAAGTTGAACCAAACATAAGCAAGAAATAGGTTTCCTCTTCTTTGACAGTCAAGCCTATTGGCAACATAAACACTAATACTTGAAACAAGTTGAAACAAGTTGCTATGACCAGAATACAAAATCTCATGACATTGCATACACCAACACTTGAAACAAGTTGCTATGACCAGATTCCCAATCTTAGTTAATACTCAGTAGCCCCATATACCTGCAACATAATCAATAAGTGCAATTTAATGAATAATGTAACACATCAAATATTAAAATGTCCTCCGGGTCAGAAAATCATTTACCTCATCCGAAGTAATCTTATCACAATCATGTCTTACATAACCTTCACCATCAAGATTCGGATCAAGTTGTAATACATCTAATGGTGCACATGGCATGTATTCATTAGCTTCGAAGCTTTCTAACTCATAAAATCCTCTTGGTGGTGCTTTTAGAACAACATACCAATTTGATGCATCACTCTCTCTTGAATAAAATACTTGCTTTGCTTGTGAGGCTAAAATAAATGGATCTTTCTCGAATTGACTTTGCCATTGGTGAAGGTTAACCAATGTAAATCCCTCTTCAACTTTGACACCATTTTCTATGTTTGCCCAATCACATTGAAATAAAGGAACTTGAAAATTATAGTAGTCAAGCAAAATTATGTCTTTAATAACCCCATAATAAGATACTTTTCCAATGACATGAGATGTGTCTCTTGCACTAGATCGACAAACTGTTTCAGCTTCAATTGAAACACCGCTGTTTTGTGTGCTTTTCTCGGCAACTTTCGTATGAAATCGATGACCATTGATGACATAACCTGAGAAGGATAATACATCCTTTTTAGGTCCACATGCTAGCCACCTTAATGTGCTCGACATAGTGCCAGCTTGGCCCATTTTGACTTTATTTTTTAGCCATCCTATGAAAGTCTCTGTATGTCTTTTTTGTAACAAGCTTTCATTCTTCAAAAGACGCCTATCCAAATGCATAAGTTCCTCTAGATGCATTCTGATATTACAATATAAGCACATAAGAAGGAAGTTACGAAAATTTTAAGTGAAAATATGTTTATAATTTGGAATCATACTTACTTAGTATATGGTTCGACTTCAGAACTGTTAAACAAAATAGTACGATGAGCGATCTCTAACATGTCAGAAGACATTGTTCTTATTTGCCCCTTAGAAATTGGCCTCCCTTCTCCAATAGTTTCATTTTCAAAATCATCATTGCGCCTATGTTGAGCACCAATTTCAGCAGCTTGCTTTATGTACCCGCTACAAAAACTTGAGCATTCTTCAGCAAGATACCTTTCTGCTATACATCCTTCAGGCCGTGAACGATTTCTAACATATCCTTTTAGCACCTTCATAAATCTAATTAAAAACTAATATTAGTATAGTATAGAATAATTTTTAAATTTATTATAAATTTAAAATGCAATGTATTACCTCTCAAAAGGGTACATCCAACGAAATTGTACTGGCCCACCAATTCGAGCTTCTCTTGCAAGATGAATTGTGAGATGCACCATAACATCAAAAAATGATGGAGGAAAAAATCTTTCTAATAAGCACAAAGTTTCTGCAACTTCAACTTCTAGTTGTTCTAATTTGTTTTTATCAATCACTCTTTGGCATAATTCATTAAAAAATGAACAAAGTCGAAATATTGCAGTTCTTGTACCCTTTGGCAGAAGTCCTCTTAATGCTACTGACAAGACTTGTTGGAGTAGAATGTGACAATCATGGGACTTGAGGTTTAAAATCTTGGAATCTTGCAATGACACATGATTTGAAATGTTGGAGCTGTAACCATCAGGCAATCGTAAATTTGCAAGCCTCTTGCAAAATAATTTCTTCTCCGATTTCGATAAATTGTATGAACCTGCTGCCCATCGAAACTTGTCCCCTACTTTTTCAGCATGTAGTTCTCTTCGTATGCCCATTTCTTCCATATCTTTACGAGAATTCAGTCCATCCTTTGTTTTTCCCTTTATATTCAATATTGTGCCAATAATGCTCTCACAAATGTTCTTCTCAATGTGCATCACATCTAAATTGTGTCGCAAAAGTAAACTCTGAAACATCATATAAAGAAGACGTATTAAATTTATAACTGAAAATAGATTTTATATTCAGAAAATGATAGAAAGAGAGAAAGGGGGGGGGGAAGAGAGAGAGAGAGAGAGAGAGAGAGAGTTAATTATAGTACCTCCCAATAAGGTAACTCAAAGAAAATTGATTTTTTCTTCCAAGGCCATATTGAATCAACATTCAGTTGTTGCTTCTTCTTCCTCATGTTCTCTTTCTTCCTTTTCTTACCTTCTTTTGCTAGTTGTCCACAATTGTTGACATGGTTGTTATCTTCGTTCTTTGGTTTCCCCCAATCATTTACATGCTTCTTTACCACATCAAAAATTTCTGAACCTCTTAGTGCTTTAGGCTTCCCTCTATGTTCTTCGTTTCCATCAAACCATGACTTTTTTAATCTAAATGGATGATTGTGCGCAAGAAACCGTCTATGGTCCATGTATACATGCTTCTTACAATTAGGCAACCTTCTTGAAGATGTCTCAATTCCACATACCGGACAAGCTGCTCTGCCTTTTGTAGAATATCCAGATAAATTTCCATAAGCTGGAAAGTCATTTATTGTCCACATTAAAACAGCCTTCAAATTAAATGTGGATTTAGTGAATGCATCATAAACACTCACACCATTTATCCACAACTCTTTCAAATCTTCTATAAGTGGCTCCAAGTAGACATCTATATCATTTCCTGGTTGCTTAGGCCCAGGGATCAATAATGTCAGCATTAAGTTTTCCTTTGACATACATAAGGATGGGGGAAGATTATAAGCAACCAAAATCACAGGCCAACAACTATACTGAGTACTACGATCACTGAAAGGATTAAATCCATCAGATGAAAGGCCAAGCCTAAGATTACGTGGATCTGATGCAAAATCAGGCCACTTACTGTCGATCATATTCCATGCCATTGAATCAACAGGGTGCCGCATCTTTCCATCCTGACTTTTGTGAGTGTGATGCCATATTAATTGTTCTGCCTTTTCAAGTGATTTAAATATTCTCCTAAATCTTGGTATTATAGGAAAGTACCTCAATACCTTTGCAGGGACCCCATTTTCAATTTTATTGGTGCGTGCATCAACTTTCCACCGTGAAGCCCCACATTTTGGACATGTATTCATATGTTCCTTTTCCTTTCTAAACAAACAACAATCATTCACACAAGCATGTATCTTCTCATAGCCTAAATCAAATTCCTTAAGTAGCTTCTTTGTTGAATATAATGAATCAGGAAGTTTGTTGTTTTGAGGTAGAAGTTTGCCTAGCATCTCAAGAAGTTCATTGAAACCGTTGTCCGTGAGGCTATGTTTAGCTTTGTACTTGTATAGGGCAACGACCGCAGCCATCTTTGTGTAAGTAGAGCCACCATATAAAGGGAGTTCAGCATCCTCCACAAGATTTGCAAAATGTGGTTCTCTTCTTTCATGTGCAGGTTCTGTATTGTTATCGTTGCCCTCAAAGAAATCATCTTCATAATATGCATCTCTAAACATTCTATATTCTTCAGGTGTTTCTAAAGCTTCATCTCTAGTTGCAGTAGAACTTTCCCCATGAAAGACCCATTTATCGTATGTAGGATCCATCCCAAATATGACTATGTGCTCATAAACTGTATCAAAATGGTGGAATCGATGGCTTAAACAATGGCAACAAGGACACTGGATTTTTTCTGGATTTCCCTTACTAGCTTGAATCGTATCAGCAAACCTTCGTGCTCCATTTTGATATGCTTGTGAATCTCTACAAGTAAACGCAAACTTCAATATTATATTAAAGAAAGACACTAATAGTATTTATATATTAATATTTATGGTTTCAGGGATTCAATAGTAACCTTCTAAACTTTACCCAATCTTTATCCATTGTGTATCACCCACTTGTTGGTATCCCCTGTTAAAATCAAGGAGGTTGAAGGACAAACATGATACACAAGGACGGAGCCATGATTATAATTTACCTCAGGTTGAACTTAAAATATACTAAAAAAATCAACAATGCACTTATTTCTTAGAATATCTTCATAATCCAAATGTGTGATTCAAATATAATTTTCCAACAAAAAATAGTTATCAAATGACAGGATGAATTTCATAAGTAGAACTGTTAAATAAAATGTTGTTCCCATTTCCAACATAAAACAGTTTTCACAATTACAATTGCGTGGTCAGGATCCTGACCTCAGGATTGGACTCCTAAACTAGTTAGACTCCTAAACTTTTCTACCATTCACATGTAAAACTGTTAATCGTATCGATTTCCATTTTGATCAATTTGACATTTCCACCATTCACATGTAAAACCTAAAAGAATGGGAACGACCACTTCCTCGTATGACGATTTCAGAATCGTCAGTCTCACCTTGACTAGTAAAGATGAACTTTATGTTGTAATAGAATGCTCCTGTTGAAAGAACAGTCAACACAGCCTATAAGTTTGTTCAATTCTAATGGTTCTGATACGCCCCAAAATAAGTTAAACCATGTCAGTAAAAGCACAATCCATGACAAATTTAATAAATAGAAATGATCCCCCATCCTAGCTTCAATGGTTGTGTAAAGTTGCACATTTATTTGCTACCATGTCATGTAAGATCCAACATGAAGAGAATAACTTAGACACCATGCATGGAATCTAAAAGCAGTAAACTTTCTACCAGTTTTCATATTCTTTAGTTCAAGTAACAATATTAGGATAGGAATGTTAACACCAGTAAACTACAACAGAGATTGCATTTCCAAAAGGTCATTAACTTATCATGATTACTTGAGAGATTTTCCATGACTCCCATGTCAGGATAAAGAATAAGTATCATTATTCAACAAGAATTATAGTGGTTAAGATAAAGATCTAAGTGGAGGAATATCATAAATCACAATTGCTTTTTGGTGCCTTACTTGAGCATCATTTTAGTTGGAACATTGTGGCAGAAATATCATTATACAACAGGAATATCATTATACAACTACAACTAACTGTAGTTGTATAAATATCATTATACAACAGGAATATCATTATACAACTACAACTAACTGTTGGACCTTACTTGAGCATCATTTTAGTTGCTCCTTTATAGCACAAAATGGTGTGTAGAAATATCATAAATCACAATTGCTTTTTGGTGCAGCTTATTCTTGGAACATTGTGGCAGAAATACATATAGCTAACTAACAGCCATTCAAAAGTATCATGAAGCTGCATTTTGTTTCAAGACACATATAACTTTCGGTGTGGAATCAAATTTGGTTAGAAAACTACAAAATGCAAACTATCTTATTACATAGGGTTAGAAAACTGTAAACTGCAAATTGTCTTAATAGCAAACTACAAACTGCAAACTGAAAACTGCAAATTTGGTTAGAAAATTGCAAACTATCTTATGATAGATAGGGTTCTATTCCATGATTGTACCAGTTTTGAGCTAGTGTTTGTATCAGATTTAAGGTAAACAACTATATCAGTATATTACAGAGATGTAGATCAATGTTTCATGTTCATGAAAAAATAATTAGACAACACTTTCAAAAAATAAGCAACTAAAAGTTTGCAACCTTACCATTCACTCCGTCAAAAAAAAAAAAATCCTAGTTCAGATTTTGATGTGAGAACTGCTCAAAAGGAATTAAATAAAAACATGCCCAGATCATAAAGTTACTAAAAAGAATTTCAATAAAATAAAGGGATATTACCAGCACATAGACATACAAGTTGATAGCTAGTGCAAAAAGATCCTACAGGAAACTAAGTGAAACAAATTGTCTAGATCATAAAACATGCCTAAATTATAAAACATCAAATGTTGCAACGATATTTATGATGAAAGATATTTACTGCATGATGTAGATCAATGCCACGACATCATATGTTGCAACTATATTTGTAAAAGTAAAGGAGGGCAGCCTTCGTGATCTGCAAGTTGCAGCCTCTTCATGGAACCTTAACGATCAAAATGTTATGCAACTGCTATAATAGCCCACAAAATCTACAATGTAAGTACATTAATTATGGCGAGAGATGAAAATTAAGGTTTCTTCTGAGCCTGGAAACAATGCCCGTCGATGTTGATTGGCATCAAAGATATACATAATGGAAAATGTAAATAGGCAACTAGATAATGATAAAGAGATTTTCAACTATTCCATTAGTAAATGGTCTCTTCCAATGTCAGCTGGAGCTGGAAATTTTCAATTATGGACTTGATGGCGAGGATTGGTGCTGGATGAGCAAGCACGTGACAAATCTACCCTTGGAAATCTTTGTGAGGAAAGAAATGTCTCTCACCAAGCCCCAAATCCAAATCTTCAGATGTCCTTTACATATGAAGTAACAATACTTTATAAAACTAAAAACAATGCATATGGCACTTATCTACACCGTTAACTACCTACCAATCTAGGAAGCATGACACTCCAAATCAGTGTCTTGCCAATGTCGTATCGTTCACTTATCGAACATGACATGGACACCCCCAAAATAAACAAGGATGTGTCAAAATCAATTATTTGTTTGAGTCATTTTTTCTGTTTCATGTTCTCTTATTTGTGTCCATGCACATATCTACCAATCAAGTAGTCCCAATATTAACATCAGCTGCTGCAGAAACATGGAATTGGTAGCAATATACGCACAAATTAAACAAAATTAAACCAGTAAATAACAAAATTAAACCAGAACATATGTGGAAAATAAAATTAAACCAGTAAATAGCAAAATTAAACCAGAACATATGTGGAAAATAAAATTAAACCAGTAAACAGCTGCAGAAACATGACCTGGATCCTTACGCGGGAACTATACATTATACATTATCACACTCAAACAAAATTAAACCAGTAAATAGCAATATACGCACAAATTAAACCAGAACATATGTGGAAAATAAAATTGGGGGAACATATGGGGACCTCGATCCTTACGCAGGAACTAGTAAATAGCAATATACGCACAAATTAAACCAGAACATATGTGGAAAATAAAATTTCTTAGGTAAAATTGGGGGAATAAGAAATCAAACCTACAATTCAGCCGTGGGTCTCCGTAGATACGTGGAGATCCTATAAAAACGAAAAAAAAATCGGAGTAAGCGTAAAACCCTAAATAAAAAGAAAGAAATTGGGGGAATAAAACCCTAAAAAAATTCGGGAATAAGAGTTGTGCTCACGAATTTGTACTGCTCTCCCCTTCCCTTGCTATGATCTGAACACAAACAAAAGATGTGAAAATCAAAAGAAGAAGAAGACGAAGATGAACAAAATCAAAAGAAGAAGAAGTTCTTGGCTGCGGGAAGAAGAAGAAGAAGAGAGAATCGAACCTATTTTGAGGCTGGAGAGAAGCTACGCGAGAGGAAAAGCGGAAGAAAAGGGGGGAAGATTTTTCGTGCGGGAAAAAAATGAGGAAAGGCTGGAGAGAAGACTTGTGTTATTTAGGTTTTTCCTTTTCCTCGATGCTTTTGAGGCGGGGATCGAGGAAATAGAGGAGGCGCGAACCTGAAAGTTTTTGGCGCCTGTGTAAATTAGGTTTTAGGGCATTCGCAGCATGCCTTCTTTTCTATAAAAAATTTAAGACTTTCAATACATGTCGTAAATAATATAATAAATTATATTATGTCCTATTTTACGGCATTCGTTAAAATGTATGTCGTAAAATGATTATTTACGGCATACTATCTTAGGCATGCCTTAATTTCAATGTCGTAAAAGATCACTTTTCTTGTAGTGAAGCAACCAACCTTTGACAGGTAACTTTCACCCATCATAGTTTGATTCATTAGAACTAATCTACTCATTGCATTGCAGGCAACTGTTATTAATTAATATAGGATGGGAAGGGTAGGTGTTCGACTGATTGTCATATAGGAACCTGGGGGTAAAACAATATAGATGGTATCGGGAAGGCTTTGTACACCACACCAGGTCATGTCAAACCTAGTCTACCAATAGGTGCCTTGACAACATGGAATAATAGCCTAGATGCAAGGGGTTACCAATTGGAAGTTAATATATGGAAATTTCATTCTGATACCATAACTTTGAGTGCTTAGATATGCCTATATGGAACTATATCTAACCCATGCACCTACCTTCTAGTTTTAGAGTTATTAGAGTATTAACTAATTACTGGTCTTTCATATTCTTATATGATTTTCCTTATTAATTGATATAGTTCCATCTTGTAGCATTACGCTTTTATCTAGCTTTCCTTGGGAGTTATCTAGAACAACAGCTGCTGTTATATTCGTCAAAGTGACCTGTAGTTGCATTGCCTCATATCTTCTCAGACTTGCAATCCTAGATGCAGCATAGTTGTGTCCTTAGGATAATCGAGTTGCTTAAGGACTCTTTGGGTCAGCAATGTCTGTTTAAGAGTCTTTTCTCTTGGGTGGGTCGATATTATTTCTCAATATCAATACGTGAACCCAAGGAGCTCTCCTGATGAGACTTCAAAGGTGAAAATTGATTTTGTTTTGAACCTTA